>ML425533.1:24358-75626 GCA_005239525.1 Nicotiana knightiana | reverse complement strand
CATATCAGGCTTGAACTTTCGGAGCTTTTGCTTCACTGGTGGGCACATTGGATTGGTGGGCAAATTTTGAGCCACGATAGATGTACTTAGTCCGGTCATATCATCATACGACCATGCGAATATGTCTTCATACTCCTTCAGGAATTGTGTATACTCTTCTTTCTCTGGCGCTGACAGGTGGATGCTGATGCAGGTTTCTTTGATGGTCTCTGAATCTCCCAAGTTGATTACCTCGGTCTCATCCAAATTGGACTTAGACTTGTTTTCAAAGTCCCCTACTTCTCTGACGATTTCCTCGGGTATGATATTTTCTTTTTCTGAATCACTATCCTTTTGTTGCGTTGTCTCATTGCATGTCATAGTCATTGGTTCATCAAGATAGGGAATAATAATGCTGTATAGATAAAAGTTTGAGAGAAAGATGATAATAATAAACACTGATTCATTGAAACATAAAAGTGATTTTCAATAATTTAAAAAAATGTTTTGGAATACTGGGGATTTTATTTAAAGCAGAAAAATGCGAGAAGGAAATCATTAGCGAATAAAATAAATAGTGCTTGTTCAGCCTTGCTACCTCAGGACTCGTCGGGCCCTAGATGGTCTGACAGTTTCTGAGGAGCGATCCCTTGCTCACAACTTGGATGGTAGGGCCTTCCTCCTCAACGATGACACAAAAATCCATATCCTCGTCTTCCAAGAATAAGTTCTAGGGGGAGGAGAAGGTGGAGGGCCCTGGATCTTGTATGGTATGCTGATGATACCAGAATGCATGAACCAACCTTTGGGGAAGGGGAATAATCAAAGGAAAAATAAGATAGAATTAAAAGGTAGCAAGTCAGTGAGGATCATGAGAAAATATTTGCAGTATTTAAACACATATAGTAGAATCGTAAACATGCGTCCTAATTTGGGAGCTTCGTTGTGCCTGAGGTAGGCCTAGCGGCAAGTTGATTTGGAGAACTTAGATGCCAATAATTGCATCATTTCATTAATGTAAAAGTAGATAAATCTAAAACGACACTAAATAAGATAAGTCACTAATGGCACTTGGCCTTATTACATTTGAAAAAGCAAGTAAATCTAATCTACTTGGTCCCAGAAGGACCTTCCCCAGGCTTGATCTTCTTGGTTCTGTCGATCAGGTTCCACAGGTCGTGCATGCCTAACAACATGTATACTCTCGCTAGATTCCCTCTTTCGCTTCCCTCAACATTCTGGCAGTCGACGACTCTTTTCCTCGTCTTCTCCTCTAGCTCCATCAGACCCTACTCCAAATATTCCAACCTTTCATTAGATTTGATAGCCCTTTCCGTCCATTCATTGACCAGTTCCATATCAGTCTTGTGTTGCTCCAGATGCTCGGCTCGGACTCACGAACCCTTTTGCGCAATTTATTGTATTTCACTTGGGCTTCAGCAACCTCATCTATGACCCAGTTTCCCTCACCGATTCCCCGCTCAACTATCCCTGCTATGCTATCTTCCAACCATGATAGGTAACATCGTACATGCCCTGCGTGGTACCTGTCTGGCTCGATGGTGTCTCTTTTTATAATGACTTAGATGCCACATATGCTGAGCTTCACATTTACGGGATGTCGTCGTCCTGAAAATTCGCCCTGTAATGACTCATTTTAGAAACTCGCGATGTGACTTGCTTTCTGCCTGTCTGTCTTATAACCCTGATGGGAACATAAGAGTATATGCCCCTTAACCCGATCAACACCAGGTGCGGAGCGTCCCTTGATCTGATGATGAACTCACTGGCAGGGAACCATTCAAACATCCATTGAACCTGGTCCTCGGTCAAATTGTCAAAAAACTGCGACCACTCTGTAGCATTTTCCGATTGAGCAAAAATGTCTGGGATGTAAGTCATTCTCTTAAGGCGGTGGAAGTCTATATGATCATTCCATGCCCTTCGTGGAAACTCTTGACAATATTGACCCCTTTGGAGATGCTCCAATTACCAAACCTGTAGTAGCAGATTACAACCCTCAAAGTGTTTGAACCCTTCTGGCAGCGGTCCAAGGCTCAGTATATGTCTGCTATGATCATAGGGATAATGATATATGTTTTCCCGTCGATCCCCTCCATTATTGTTTTGGCTACCATAGCCAGTCTAGTGTGAATCCTGTCTCATTTGCTTGGAAATACTATCATACCCAGGAAGCAAACAACAAACACAAAACCCTGCGGTGAATATGACCCTAGGAAGTAATAGAGAATTCATCATGGAAGGTACGATAGGATTTTCTATGGCCGTATCATTCATAGAGGTAGTCAAAAGTTATGTAGGACTCCACCAGGAACTCTAAATCATCGTTCTTTTTCAAACCCATCATTTTCAGGAACCCCCTAGTGGCACGGTTTTTCGGCACCAATAAACCCAGGCTGTACCAAGGTAATCCATCGAAGCTCCCTATCTCCTCCAAGAGAGGGGTCATTTCTATGTTTCCAAAATGGAACACGGACGTTTCTCTGTTCCAGAACATAGTGACTGCTTCAATCAACATATTGTTTGGTTGGATATCAAGTAAAGAGGGTAAGTTTTCGAGGAACCTCTTCACATGGGAGAGTAAACAATTAATTGCACATAAAAGGGGAAGGGAAAGGGTACAAGTATTTAACAAAACAAGGCATACTTAGACCAATTCACAAAAAATAGTTTGTAATGGTAAAATCCTAGAATCCCCAGCAGAGTTGCCATGCTGTCGCGCCCCTTTTTCCATCTCCTTTCGGATTGGTCAGGGTTTTAGACATTATTGGGATGACTCGTTTTCTTTTGGAAAGGGGCTATAATGAGTTCGAAGAGTCGCCACCTAACGATTTAAGGTGCGTTAGGGCACCTATTAAGGGTCATTCATAACATTAATTGCATAACCAGATATTAGGTAATGACTTGAAGTTACTTCAAGGGGAAGGTGTTAGGCACCCCTCAAAGTCCACAACTGTGGGTCCCGGCCAAACATGCTTTGTGAATTCATTCAAGTAGAAAATAAACAGTCTAAGCATACATATGTAAACAAATAAAGATCTTAACAGATTAGCAGTCCAAGCACACATATGTAAAGGATAAGGGAGGTCCTAAGTTGTTTATCCTATAGGATCACATCTGTACAATGCCTGGTAATCACTCCTTAATGAGGGGCTACACGTTGCATTAGCGTACATGTCATCATATCCATTTCTACCCATTATCCACCCTTTAGCGGTTTATTAAGAGAGTTTTATTAAGCGAGCTCTAAGCGTGCTAATACCCGTCCCTTCTTTGTGGTCCTAAAGGAGTTTAGGACCTCTAATATACTGGCAGTTCTAGACAAACCCCTATGGTTTAAAAAGGGAAAAACTAGGCAACAAGAAAGAATAATTAAGACTAACACATAAGTGACAAGAACAATTACGAGGCTTAGATTCACCTCCACATGTGATGCAAATAAACAACACGTCTCAAACACAGACAAAGACATATATTTATTAGAGAAAGGATCCTAAGACAGGATATATAAGTGAACACCAATAAACAGAACATGCAACACTGTTTCATAATGCAATCTTAGGGTCCTAATCAGTTTGCCTATTGATTTTAAGACCTGTAGGACACAAGCAGTTTAACACCATCAACACACAATTTCCAATTTATAAAGATTAATTACCTAAGGCTTGCCTAGGCGTGGGACTGTATGTGATCACAATTATAGGAGATGCTTAACAATTCAGAATTTGTTTAACCTACAACATGCTGCTCTAGGTGACGAATACTTAAAAAAGGGAATTTGTACCAATTTTTATTCAGAAGTATGACAAGTTGATGAGAGACGATTTTTCTATACCTTTTCAGATTAGTAGTTAAACTAGGCGTATTCAAACAAATGCAAACAGAATCCTAGAACATGATATCTAAATGCATACAGGAATGGTAGCTTCATTAAGACAGTCTAACATCAGGATTTCTAAGTGAAAGCACTTATGCAAACTTGTAGCATGGATTAGTAATATGCTGAAACAATAAAACATGAAGCCCTAAGAACAGGATATCTAATACATGTTTAGCATGATTTGGATGCAAATGAACACATGAGTCATAAGACATGGATTCTAATGCAAATTCGCAGAATATATAAAACCTATAGCACACTTTATACCCAGTATTATCAACAAGGTCATACAACTACCCTCCCATTTTTACTAGCCACCCCAATATCTGTTTACTGATAAATTATTACAGACCAATGGCTGAATGAATTACATAAATAAATAAAAAGAGAAGAAGTTAAACTATAAGGAGTCTGAAGCAGGCCCATATACGACCTGAAGATACCAGGCCTTCAGCAGTCTCAAATGCCCAGGATTTTCAGAACCAATTTCATGTCCAGGTATGTCAGATTTCCTTAAGGACCTCAAGGATCCCAGGCAGTGCTCACACGCAGACTTTTCATAACAAGAACCGAGTAAGTGTAGTGTGGAAGGGCCAGCCCCAGTGTGCCAGATTTTGGAGGAATCTCAAGGATCCCAAGGCAGTACACACACTGGAGGGGCAGAACCTATTAACCTAAGATTGAAGTGAGAGTGCTTGACATAGTTTTGAAAGATTTTTAGTGAGAAAACAGTGTAGAGAAAACTCTAGGAGTAAAAAGGTTTTCTGAAAATAGGAACTAGTTTATTAGTAAAACAGTTTGGGAAAAGTACTAAAACACTTTTGAAATCAGAACACAATCCAATTGGTCACTAAAACAAACAGATTCAGAAACACTTGGCAAACGGATTCCACACAGGGATAAAGGGGTTGGGGACACACAGAATACACATTAAGGAACAAATGAAAAGGGTACAGGGGGCATATAGACAAGAAATGCATAGAACACTTAGGAGTTTTTATAGAATTAACATGTTAGTCATGATAGTAAGTAATTGGTGACATAGAGCAAGGATACAGAAAGCCATGTTGAAAGCAATGAGATACTGGACAGATTTAGACACACAATTAAGGTCAATCGAATGCCCTAATAGACTAGGTGACATAACATGATCTCTTCAGTGAAGAAGAATAGGCATGGGTAAGTAGACATATGGGAAAAACAATAAAGTAGACAACTATGTCTATACATGCTAATTACAGATTGAACAAACAGGGTTAGACATGCTAGTTATACATTGAATATGATAGGATTTTAAACATGTTAAGAAGGGAAGTAAACAGGAAAACATATTCGATTCATGGTCAATGGAATAGTGCAGTAATGAAACACATAGGGTTTGGGGTTTCATATTTAACTAGAGACATACCAGTTGAAGAAAAGAGTGTAGAATATAAAGCAAGTGTAGTTCCAATATCTAGCCTTGGCTTTTAGCCGACTAGACCAAGAGTTAACCCAAGTTGCAGAGAATGAAAAGAGAGTTTGAGTGTGAGTGTGTGTTTGTGAACTAAGGTTCGTCTTGAGAGGTAAAACAAGAGAGTTTATATAGTAGTTTAAGAGTAGGAAAAACAAGGTAAAAGAAATCAGAAGCCAGCAATTAAGGAAGTCACAGAATCCAATCACATAAGGAGTTCAGAATAGACCCCTTTGATTAAGGGCAATTGATTCAAACGGTAATAACATGGATTCAATTAAGGCAAGAAATTCAAATCAAACCAAATAAAGGAGCCAGAATAAGCTCCTTTAATTAAGGGAAATTTATCAAACGGTAATAACAGGGGTCTAATTAAGGAAAGAATCCCAATCATACCATGTAAAGGATTCGGTAAGAATCCACAGTTATACATGCAATTAAATAAGGCAAGGATGAATAAGTAAGGTCGTAAACAAGGAAACAAGAAAGACTTAGGCATACAAAATCTCTAACAGAGCAAATCAATTAGTCAGAATTTCAAAGTAATACTGATTTTTGGGGAGAAAGATATATACTTCCACAAATAGAGAATGAGCTAAGTAAAACTTCAGAAACACATAGAAATTAGTCAGGAAAATTGACTCAGAAATCCTAATAGAGATGAACTAGGGTAAAAATCATAAGACACTGAATTGGACTAAGAAGAAATCATAAAAAGTCAAAGCACAAAACGAAACAATGCCACAAGTAACACGGAAAACCCAGAATCGAAGCAATGATTTAGAAAAATCACAAAATCAACTAAGGTTTTGATACTTTGGCAAAAATCAGTCTAGAAGATGAAGGAGAATCAATTAAGCACTTAGAAGTCAGAAAGACCTTTGAGACACAATTTGTAATGAACTGTAGTTTAGGAAAAATCGAAACAATCAGCTAAAACCAGAAGTTTTCAAATAAAAACATGTAATAGTGCTTGATTTATCTCAGATCTATACAAATCTGAGAAAGATCGAAGGTAATGGACTAGGGTTTTTCAGAAAAGTAACAGAGATGAGAACATAGGTTTAGAAACCATAGATTCGTAACAAAATACAGAGAAATTTCTTACTCATAGTGGGCAAATGGCCTGAGACAGGCTAGAAATCAAAAGGTGCAAACCAGAACCGCTTGGGTTCCTTGAGATCCTCTCAAGGATCTAAGAACTGGATGGAACATAGCAAATAGGAGGCCAGGACTGGCCGAAGGAGCCATATGAGCGTCATAAGGTGACGGTTTACACCGGTGACGGCGTTTTAGAACTAGGGTTCAATCGAGATAGTTGAGAGAAGAGGGAAGGGGTGACAGCGGGTGAGAGGAGTGAAATGAGAGGGTTTGGGGGGGGGGGGTCGTTTAGGTTAATTAAGGAAAGGTTCAATCTGGGCCGTTGATAAAAAATGATCAACGAACAGGATTCAAGCGGAATTGGGTCGGGTTAAGTAGGGGTTTGGGCCTGGTTGTATTGGGCTAGTTAATAAAGTGTTTTAGGCTGGTTATATAGGCTTCAATTGGAATAAAAATAGGCTATTTGTTAAATACCCAAATAAATTGATAAAAATAATTTGTGAAATAATTACTAATTATAGAAAATGAATTTCATGCATATAAATATTTCAAAAATGATTATTTGGTATTTCAAAATACAAAAGACTAATTTATGGTAAAAATAGTACAAAATTATATGCATGGGCTATAATTGCAACGTTATTGCACTTATAGCCAAAAGGTGCCAGTTTGGCTATTTATAGAATAATTTGGACTTAATAAGACTATAAATAGTAGTATTAAATTAAGAAATGTTTTGAAATCATTAGTGATGCAATTTTGTAATTATTTATTGGAATAAAATACTGGGAAAATTAATAAAATATATATAAAATTGTGGAAAAATATCAATTGATGCTAATGCATGATTTTGAAGACATATATGCATTTTGCAATTTATTTTTAGGAAAAGTTCGGTATCAACAGTCCCCGTTATGGCTGACATGAGCAGATGAGAATTGAGAGGTTTGGGAGGCTTCAACCTCCAACATTTAACGATGCTGAGTCAGAGGATGCTCAGGGCTTCTTCGATAAGTGCCAGTAGATTTTTCACACAACTGATAATCTAGAGACCAGTTGGGTCTCGTTCACTACTTTTCAGTTCTCTAGGGCTGCCTTCAGATGGTGGGAGGCTTATGGGAGGCACAGGCCAGTCGATGCAACACCACATACATGGAAGGAGTTCTCCGTTCTCTTCTTGGAGAAGTTCATGCCACAGCCTCGCAGGGAGGAGCTGCACAGACAGTTTGAGTAGCTTTGTCGGAATGGCATGTCTGTGACCCGGTACGAGATGAGGTTTTTTGAGTTGTCTCATCAGGCATTTTGGTTTGGTCCCATAGATAGGGAGAGGATTAGGTGGTTCATTGATAGCCTTACATATCAGCTGCAGTTGCTTATGACTAGGGATAGGGTATCTGGTGCTACATTTCAATGAGGTGGTTGACATCGCTCGGCAGATAGAGATGGTCTGTAGCCAGGAGCAGGGTGATAGGGAGGCCAAGAGGCCTCGAGGTTCGGGTGATTTTTGTGGTGTAACTTCTGGAGGGCAATCCTACCACAATAGGGGTCGTCCTTATAGGCCCGCTCAAATGGCTCGTCCGACTTATCGTGGTGCATGATCTAGACACGGTTCTTACAGTGCTCACTCAAGCCTGTCTTCATTCAGTGCTCTACCAGCACAGAGTTCTCACCATGCCTCGTCTACTCAGGTTTCTACAGGTAGTTCCTCAGGTTATCATGAACAACAATTCAGTTAGAGGAAGGGTTGTTTCGAGTGCGGAGAATTTGGTCATATCAAGAGAGATTGCCATATGTTGTTGAGTGGGACTCCACAGCAGAGTTCTCGGGCGATTGCACCAGCACCAGCAGTTACACCATCCACTCAGCCAGCTCGGAGTAGGGACCATGCAGCTAGAGGTCGCCCTAGAAGAGGAGGCCAATCAGGTGGTGGTCAGGCCTGAATCTATGCTATCCCTGCCAGACCAGATGCTATTGATTTGGATGGGGTGATCACATGCATTTTCTGAGTATGCCACAGGGATGCCTATATATTATTTAACCCTGGTTCCACTTATTCGTATGTATCATCGTATTTTATCAATTATCTGGATATGCCCTGTGAGTCCTTATTTTCATCTGTTCATGTATCTACGCTCGTGGGCGATGCAATTATTGTGGACCGTGTATATCGATCGTGTATAGTGGCTGTTGGGGGATTGGAGACTAGAGTTGATCTCTTATTTCTTAGTATGGTGGACTTTGACGTGATTTTGGATATGGATTGGTTGTCTCCACGTCATGCTGTTCTTGATTGTCACGCTAAGACAATGAGGTTGGCGATGCCGGGGTTGCCAAGGATTGAGTGGAGAGGTTCTCTATACTATGTTCCCAGTAGAGTTATTTCATATTTGAAGGCCCAGTGGATGGTTGGGAAGGGTTGCTTATCTTATTTTGTCTTTGTGAGGGATGTTGGTGCTGATAGCCCTACTATTGATTCTGTTCCGGTGGTACGAGATTTTCCAGATGTGTTTCCTGCAGACTTACTGGACATGTCGCCCGGCAGGGATATTGAATTTTGTGTTAACTTGGCGCCGGGCACTCATCCCATTTCTATTCCTCTGTATCGTATAGCACCAGTTGAGTCAAAGAAATTAAAAGAGCAGCTGCAGGAACTCCTTGATAAAGGGTTTATTAGGCCTAGTGTGTCACCTTGGGGTGCACCGCTTCTGTTTGTGAAGAAGAAAGATTGTCCTATGGGGATGTGCATTGATTATAGGCAGCTAAAAAAAGTCACAATCAAGAAAAAGTATCCTTTGCCGTGTATTGATGATTTGTTTTACTATCTTCAGGGAGCGAGGGTGTTCTCTAAGATCGACTTGAGGTCTGGGTATCGCCAGTTGAAGATTTGGGACTCGGATATTCTAAAGACATCATTCAGAACTCGTTATGGTCATTATGAGTTTCCCCGTGATGTCTTTTGGGATGACCAATGCCTCAACAACATTCATGCATCTGATGAACAATGTATTCCATCCTTATTTTGAATCGTTTGTCATAGTGTTCATTGATGATATCCTGGTGTACTCTCATAGCCAGGAGGAGCATGCCCAACATTTGAGGATTGTGTTGTAGCGGTTGAGGGAGTAGAAACTTTATGCCAAGTTCTCCAAATGTGAGTTTTGGCTTAGTTCAGTGGCGTTCTTGGGGCACGTGGTGTCCAATGAGGGGATTCAGGTTGATCTAAATAATAAAGAGGCGGTTCAGAGTTGGCCCCAACCGTCCTCACCTACGAAGATTCGGAGCTTTCTCAGCTTGGCCGGTTATTATTGTCATTTCGTGGAGGGTTTCTCGTCTATTGCATTGCCTTTGACCAAATTGACCCAGAAGGATGCTATCTTCAGGAGGTCTGAGGAGTGTGAGGAGAGCTTTCAGAAGCTCAAGACCGCCTTGACCGTAACTCTAGTTCTAGTTTTACCTTCAGATTCAGGCTCTTATATAGTGTATTGTGATGATTCTCGAATCGGTATTTGATGTGTTTTGATGCAGGAGGATAGAGTCATTGCTTATTCTTCACACCACTTGAAGCCTCATGAGAAGAACTATTCTATCCATGATTTTGAGTTAGCTGCCATCGTTCATGCATTGAAGATTTGGAGGCATTATCTCTACGGTGTGTCTTGTGAGGTGTTTACAGATCATCGGAGTCTCCAACACTTGTTCAAACAGAAGGATCCAAATTTGAGACATCAGAGATGGTTGGAGCTGCTAAAGGACTATTATGTCACTATATTGTATCATCAGGGGAAGCCCAATGTGGTGGCCGATGCCTTTAGTAGAAAGGTTGTGAGCATGGGTAGCCTTGCATTCATTCCTGTTGGTGAGAGACCTCTTGCAGTTGATGTTCAGACTTTTTCCATCCAGTTCGTGAGATTAGATGTCTTAGAGCCCAGTCGGGTTCTAGCTTGTGTGGTTTCTCGGTCTTCCTTATATGATTGCATCAAAGAGTGCAAGTATGATGATCCCCATTTGCTTGTACTTAAGGACACGGTTCAACACGGTGATGCCAGAGATGTGATTGGGGATGATGGGATATTGAGGATGCATGGTTGAATATGTGTGTCCAATGTGGATGGGCTACGTGAGTTGATTCTTGAGGAGGCCCATAGTTCGCGGTATTCCATTCATCCGGGTGCCGCGAAGATGTACCAGGACACGAGGCAAAACTATTGGTGTAGGAGAATAAAGAAGGATATAGTGGGGTTTGTAGCTCGATGCCTTAACTATCAGCAGGTAAAGTATGAGCATCAGAGACTTGGTGGATTACTTCAGAGGATAGAGATTCCAGAGCGGGAATGGGAGCAGATCACCATGGATTTTGTAGTTGGGCTCCCACAGACTTCGAGGAAGTTTGATGCTATTTGGGTGATTGTGGATCGGCTGACCAAGTCCGTGCACTTCATTCCAGTTGGGACTACTTATTCTTCGGATCTGTTGACTGAGATTTACATACGAGAGATTGTTCGCCTTCACAGTGTGCTAGTGTCCATCATTTTAGATTGGGGCACGCAGTTTACATCATAGTTTTGGAGAGCCGTACAACGAGAGTTGGGAACCCAGGTTGAGTTGAGTACAACATTCCATCCTCAGACAGACAGATAGTCCAGGCACACTATTCAAATATTGGATGACATGCTACACGCTTGTGTCATTAATATTAGGGGTTCATGGGCTAGTTTCTGCCGCTCGTAGAGTTTTCCTACATCAACAACTACCAGCCGAGCATTCAGATGGCTCTGGATGAGGCTTTCTGGGAGATGGTGTAGATCTATAGTGGGTTTGTTTCAGCTGGGTGAGGCTAGGCTATTGGGTACTGACTTGGTTCAGGATGCTTTGGACAGGGTTAAATTGATACATGAGTGGTTTCGCACGGTGCAGTCTGGATAGAAGAATTATGCCGACATGAAGGTCCGTGATGTTGCTTACATGGTTGGGGAGAAGGTTCTGCTCAAGGTTTCACCCATGAAGGGTGTTATGTGGTTTGAAAAGAAGGGCAAGTTGAGCCTTCGGTATATTGGACCTTTTAAGGTACTTTTAAGGATTGGAAAGGTGCTTATGAGCTTGCCTTGCCACCTAGTTTGTCGAGCGTGCATCTAGTATCTCATGTTTCTAGGCTCCGGAAGTATGTCGACGATCCGTCTCATATTTTGGGTTTCAACATGGTTTAGTTGGATGGTGATTTGACATATGATGGGCAGCCGGTGGCCATCTTGGATCGGCGGGTTTGGAAGTTGAGGTCAAAGTACATATCTTCAGTAAAGGTGCAGTGGAGAGGTCAGCTAGTTGAGGAGCCTACTTGGGAGACCAAGCTGGAGACGGGGAGAAGATATCCATACCTATTTGAGATTCCAAGTATGTTTCTAGACCTGTTCGAGGACGAACATTTGTTTAAAAGGGGTAGGATCTAACGACCTGACCGGTCATTTTGAGAGTTATAGCCTCGCCCCCCATTGACTGCTCATTTTGTACTTTATAGCCCTGTCGGGTCTGGTCCGGAGAGGTTTTGAAATGAAATGAGACACTTAGTCTTATAGTTGGAAGCTTAAGTTGAAAATGTTGACCGAATGTTGACTTATGTGTAAATGACTCAAAATGAAGTTTTGATGGTTCCGTTAGCTCCATTGAGTGATTTTGGAATTAGAAGCATGTCTGGATTGTGTTTTGGAGGTCCGTAGTTGAATTAGGCTTGAAATGGCTGAAGTTGGATTCTTGGAAAGTTTCACCGGGAGTGGACTTTTTGATATCAGGGTCGGATCCCGATTTTGAAAGTTAGAGTAGGGTCGTAATATCTTTTGTGACTTTTGTGCAAAATTTGAGGTCAATCGGACGTGGTTCGATAGGTTTCCGCGTCGTTTGTAGAAATTGGAAGTTCAAAGTTCATTAGGCTTGAATCTATACACGACTGGTGTTTTTGATGTCGTTTGACGTTCTTTGAGTGCTCGACTAAGTTTGTAACGTGTTTTAGGAACTGTTGGTATATATGGTTGAGGTCTTGGGGGCCTCAGGTTGATTCCGGATGGTTAACGGATCAAAAAAATGAAGTTGAGTGATTGCTGATGTTTGACCTCTGCTGGTGTAACCGCACCTGCGGAGTTTTGATCATAGGTGCGAACTCGCAGGTGCGAGTTGGCTTGCACAGGTGCGAAGGATTTTCCGCATCCGCGTGGCTGCAAATGCGGTGAAGGAGCGTAGAAGCGGTATATGAGGCTGGGAGCTGGGCTCACAGAAGTTGCATTGGTGCTCGTAGAAGCGAGTTCGCAGAAGCGGATGTTTGAGCCGCAGGTGCAGACGAAACCGCAGAAGCGGATGTTTGAGCCGCAGGTGCAGATGAAGCCGCAGAAGCGAGCAAAGATCGCTCCTTCAAAAGCGTTGAAGCGGGTAAGTGGCTGCAGAAGCGGAACGACTGGGTATAACATATAAATTCAAGGGTTCACAATTTTGGATTCATTTAAATATTTTGAGCTCAGGTTTTGGCGATTCTTAAGAGGATTTTTGAGGGGATTCTTGAGGTAAGTCCCTTGTGCTCATTTTTTATCAATAATCTTGCTTCCCCATTGATTTTCCCATCTAGTTGGTGTGTATTTAAGGTGTAAATTAGCAGTTCGAGGCTAAGGATTTTGAGAGTTTGGTTTGCGGATTTGGGTGACGATTTGCTGTCGGGTTTTGATATATTTGGTATGGTCGGACTCGTGGTTGAATGGGATATCGGGTTTTGTGACTTTTGTCGACTTTCGAGATGTGGGCCTGGGGGCCGACTTTTGAGTGGTTTGACGTTTGCTTAATAGCTTAGTATTTTCTTATGGAGTTGATTTCTTTAGCCCGTATTGATTATATCGAATTTTTTATGGCTAGATTCATGAAATTCGGAGGCCGTTTCGTGAGGCAAGGGTGTGTTGGAGTAGAGATATTCTCAGATTGAGGTAAGTAACAGTTCTAAATTTGGTTTTGAGGGTATGAAACCCTAGATTATATGTCATGTGATTGGTGTTGCGGTGACGCACATGCTAGGTGACAGGCGTGTGGGCGTGCACCGTAGGAATTGGACTTGGTCCATTCCATGGAATTGTATGGATGATTAATCTGTTGATTATCTGTAAATTCTTCGTATGATATAGAAATTGAGCTGCAAATCCTATAAGAAATCATACTTTGGCCATGTGTTGGTACTGAAGGGACCCTCAGAGGTTGTGTACATGTTAATCTATCTGCTAAATTGATGTGTTGTACTCAGTCTCAATTTTACTTGCATATCATTTCTCAGTCTCTATTGTTCTTTGTTAATACATTATATCATGTCTGTTTGGGATGATTTTCATGATTACTGAGAGCCCGAGAGACTAGAGAGATTGATGACTGAGTGAGGCCGAAGGCTTGATTGTGAGGATATTGATACTATAGCATGTGAGTTGTCCGTGCAACACGTGAGTTGTCCGTGCAGATTCAGATATTGATAATATAGCACGTGTATTGTCCGTGCAACACGTGAGTTATGCGTGCAGATCCAGATATTTATACTATAGCATGTGAGTTGTCTGTGCAACACGTGTGTTGTCCGTGTAGATTATAGCGCTTGGGCTGAAGGAGCCCCTTCGGAGTTTGTACACACCCCCAGTGAGCGCAGGTACCTACTGAGTGCAAGCGCCAATTGCCGTGTGCTGAGTGAATGGGATGGATGATTGACTGTGGCCCTAAGAGGATGCATTTGATTTCATTATTATTGCACTTAGCTATCGTGTATTATTGTCTTAAAATTTCTAAAAGATATTATACTTTATTTCACTTAAACTTGTCATGAAGTAACAATTTTGACCTAATTTACCAAAACTGAAAGTATGCCTACCTTCCTATGTTGAATTTACTATAATTGAACTATAATTGTGAAGCCCGTCACTACTTTATTTCTTTATATAGTCTTGTTACTTACTGAGTTGGTTGTACTCACACTACACCCTGCACTTTGTGTGTAGATCCATGTATTTTTGGACACGGTGGGTGTTGATTTCATCGCACAATTGATCTTCTGGGGGACACCAAGGTAGCTGCCCAGCGCTTCGCAGACCTTGTTTCTCCTTCCCTATCTTTTTCGCTTATTGTATTAGTTTCGAACTATGTTAGACAGTATTTTCCAGACTTGTGATATTTAGATGCTCATGTACTCAGTGACACCCCGATGTTGGGAATTTCCGCATTGTGTTTTGGATTTTCTATCCTTTTATGAGAAGCTTTATTATTCAAACTGCTTTAAATCCATTTTCTGTTAAAAGTGTTGGAGTTATTTCGTAAATTTTGGCTTTCCTAGTAAACTTTATGCATCATCACGACAGGTTAGGACTTGGGTCGTGAAAAAAAGAATTAGGGATAGACAAATAAGGAAGGTCTTAGACTTTCAATTTTATTTCCTTGATAACATTGGTATGGACAAAAGTCCACGGAGGTGGAGGTTTGTTAAACTTATCACAGAGAGGTTTTACCAAATTGCTAAGACATAGAATGAAATTTGACACATAATTATATAATGATCCGGCTGGTCATTTTGAGTATTTTAGCCTGTTTCCCCTATTTTATGCTTTACATATGTATATGTGTGATTATGAGACTTTACAGAGAGGTTTTAGCAAATTGCTAAGACATAGAATGAAATTTGACACATAATTATATAATGACCCGGCTGGTCAATTTGAGTATTTTAGTCTGTTTCCCCTATTTGATGCTTTACATATGTATATGTGTGATTATGAGACTTTCCGGGTGGTTGATTTGGTTTCGGGGAAGTTTTGGAGGGAATTGGGACACTTAGTCCCAATGTTGTATGCTTAATCTATAAAGTTGATTGGAGTTTGACTTTTATGTATACGACATTAGAATAGTGTTTTGATGGTTCCAATAGCTTCGTAGTGATTTTAGTCTTATTCGTATGTCCGGATTTGGATTTGGAGGTTCCTAGGTTGTTTTTGTTTGAATTGGCAAAAGTTAAAAAGTTGAAGGTTTGGAAGGTTGATAGGTTTGACCGAGGGTTGATTTTGATGGTATAGGGTTCAAATTATAGTTTTGGAAGTTGGAATAGGTCCTTTGTGTCATTTGGGACTTGCATGCAAAATTTGTGGTCATTCTGAGTTGTTTAGGCATGTTCGACGTAAGTGTTGAATTTAAAAATTTTGATTAGTTCCTTAGCCTTGAATTGAGATGCGATTTGTGGGCTTTAATGTTATTTTGTGTGATTTCAGGCCTCGAATAAGTCCCTGTTATTTTTTGGGATTGTTAGGTGTGATTGAAAGGTGTCCTAGGGGCCTCGAGGGTGTTTCAAACCATTTGACCATGTTTTTAATTGTTGGTTTCTGATGTCTGGTTTTCTTCATTGCGATCACGAGAAGGAAATAACATTCGCGAAGGGAAATTGATGGCAGTTGTATTTGTTCATTGCATTCATGGAGAGAAAGTTGCATTCTCGGAGCTTGGGGAGGCTGATTGCGAGCTTGGTGTCGCATGCGCGTTGAAGGGGAGGCATGTTGGGGCGCTAGGCTTTTAGTCTTCCGATTGCGGGTGGACGACCGCATTCGTGTAGGCTTTTAGCCTTCCCTATCTTGATTTATTCGTCATAGTTTTCATTGATAATATATTGGTGAATTCTCACAGCTAGGAGGATCATGAGCACCACTTTAGGATCGTGCTCCTGCCCTTGAGGGAGAAAAAGCTATATGCTAAATCTCCAAGTGCGAGTTTTGGTTAGACTGATTGGCATTCTTGGGCCACGTGGTGTCCAGTGAGGGGATTAAGGTGGATCCAAAGAAGATTGAGGAAGTTCAGAGTTGGCCCAACCCGTCTACTGCTATTGAGATCCAGAGTTTCCTTGGGTTGGCTGGGTATTATCGTTTCTTTGTGGAGGGTTTTTCATCCATAACATCCCCATTGACTAGATTGACACAGAAGTGATCCCTATTCAGTTGGTTTGATGAGTGTGAGGAGAGCTTTCGGAAGCTCAATACTGCCTTGACTACAACTCCAATTGTTGTTTTACCTTCGGGATTAGGTTTTTATAAACTCTATTAGATGCTTCACGGATTGGCATTGGATGTGTGTTGATATAGGAGGGTAAATTTATTGCTTATGATTTGCATAAGTTGAAGCCCCATGAGAAAAACTACCCTGCATACGATTTGGAGTTAGCAGACATTCTTCATGCGCTCAAGATTTTGGAGGCATTATCTTTACAGTGTGTCTTGTGAGGTGTTCATAGATCACAAGAGTCTCCAGCACTTATTCAAGAAAAATGATCTGAACTTGAGGAAACGAAGTTGGTTAGAGATACCAAAGAACTATGATACCACCCTTCTTTATCGCCCGAGGTAGGCCAATGTGGTGGTCGATTCTTTGAGTAGGAAGGATGAGAGCATGTGGAGTCTTTCTTGTATTCCAGATGGGGAGAGACCATTAGCATTGTATGTTCAAGCTTTGGCCAATCGATTCGTGAGGTTGGATATTTCATAGCCTAATGGGGTTCTTGCGTGTGTTGTATCATGGTCGTCCTTGCTTGAAGGCATCAAGGCGTTTATGATGATCCCCACTTACTTGTCCTAAGGAACCTGGTGCAAAACGGTGATGCCAAGGAGGTTACTATTTGTGATGATGGGGTATTGAGGCTACTGGGTCGGATCTGTGTTCCAAATATGGATGGTTGCGAGACTTGATTCTTGAGGAGGCTCATAGTTCGCGGTATTCCATTCATCTGGGGGCCGCAAAGATGTACCATGATTTGAGGTAGAACTATTGGTGGTGGAGGATGAAGAACAATATTGTTGAGTATGTTGCTCGGTGTTTGAACTTTGAGCAGGTGGAGTATGAGCATCAGAGACCCGGTGGCTTGCTCCAGAGGATTGATATTCCTGAGTGGAAGTAGGAGCGTATCACTATGGACAGACTGACCAAGTCTGCACGCTTTATTCTAGTCATGACAACCTACTCTTCAGAGCAGTTGGCTCAGATTTATATTTGGGAGATTTTTTGCCGTCATGATGTTCTTGTGTCTATTATCTTGGATCAAGGCACGCAGTTTACATTGCATTTTTTGGGGAGCTGTACAACATGATTTGGCCACACAAGTCAAGCTGAGTACGACATCTCATCCCCAGATGGACGGGTAGTCCGAGAGCACTAATCAGATTTTGGAGGACATGTTACAAGAATGTGTCATTGATTTCGGAGGATCACGGGGTCCATTTTACCGTTAGAAGAGTTCTCCCACAACAACAACTATCAGCCGAGTATCTATATGGCTCCATATGAGGCCTTATATGGGAGGCAATGCCGTTGTCCCGTTGGTTGGTTTGAGCCGTTGAGGCTAGATTGTTGTGATGACCTGATAGGTAATTTTGAGTATTAGACTTAATTTTCATTATCCAAAACCTCCCACAAATTCATTTGATATTTCTTGATTTGTGTGTGTGGTCCGTGTCACTTTTCGAAAAGCTTTTTTATGTAAAATTTTAAGAAAATGAAAAATTTTGAATAAAAATGAGGCTAGAGCTTACTACAGTTAACATTTTGGGTAAATGACCCTGGATCAGTATTTTGACGATTCCAATAAGTTTGTATTGTGATTTTAGGCTTGGGCGTATGCCCGGAATTGAATTCGGAGGTCCCTAGGTTGATTTGACTTATTTTGCCGAAAGTTGGCAATATGAATGTTTAGAAATTCCTTAGGTTTGACCGTAGGTTGACTTCATGGTTATCGGGTTCGGATTTTTTTTGGGACATGAAATGTGCTCGTTTTGCTATTTGGAACTTGTCTGAAAAATTTGGTAAAATTCAGAGTTGGTTTGATAGGTTGTGTTTGGTGAAATTCCGAGTATTTTGGCGCTTGGTTGTGTTTCTAGCTACTTTTGAGTTTCCATTTGAATTTCATGTGGTTTGATGTCCGATTCATGATTACGACGGTTATTTTGGTGCTTTGATCGCGAGAGCGAGTTCGTATGATGTTATTATACTTGTGTGTGTTGACGGTCAATTTTGACCCTCCCTTTTAAATTAATTTATTTATACTTAATAATTTTCAATAAATGATTTCAAAGTATTTTCTAGTAATGAATATCAATTTTTCAAATTAATCAAGCATTATTTTCAAAATTAATTATGTAATATTGACATTATGTAGTTACAAATATATTTATTATTTTAGGTTATTAAAAATAATTTCTATACGAAGGCTCCATAATTAATTCAACAAATTATTTCTTAAGATTTCTAGTTAATTAGTTTACTATTTCAATAATTCAAAATTAATGTCCTAATGAAGTATTTTACAAATAATTAATTAATTACAATAATTAGTAGCACTTAACAGTCATAATTTTTACTACATTTTATTGAAATATTTAAGTTTATTTAAATTAATTTCAAAAGAGATAAATACTAAAAGGCTATGATTATAGTTCCTTAACTAATTACAAAGTTACTATTAGTTAAATTATTTTAGCCCGAATACAAAGCCCAATCCGAAATTATCCAAACCAAATACCCATCTCATCTGCCAATTTGGTGATCCGCGACACCATCACTTAGCCAATGAGAACACACCACGCCACTCTCCTCTCCCACTCACAAAGAAAGCACATTCAATCTGGGTCATCCATCTATTTGATCGGCGACCCACAATTTATCTCTTATTAATTCTTTAATTTAAAACACATCTTCAGATTCATCTCAACTGTCAAAGCCTAAGAGATACAATGGTCCATGTATTTTGTCATTTTAAGCTGTTAAAGCCTGAATTATCGGGGTCGTTGATCTAAAGATCCAACAACCCAAATCTGCTTCACCCATTTTATCACTAGAGACGGACTATCCCAAACCCAAAAACCCTAATCATTCTCTATTGATCTTGCCGCCCCCTTTCCCTTTTCACTCTTCTTTCTATCATCTTTCTTTCCTCAATCAATCATAAAACCTTGCACAAATCTGTGCAAGTTCAACAAATCAACCATGAATTCATCCTTTCTGTCATCCCCAACCGCGAATCTCGCCGATTTCATTTCCATTTCATCATTCAAATTTGAAATCCCCAAAGCTTAACCCTAGACTCAAAGAAGATAATTCAAATCACCTGGGTTCTGTTCTGATCTTTTAAATGGGAGCCTACAATTACCTCTTGCCGCCTAAAATTTGTGATCATGCTGCAAATTCCCCTTTTCAATCATAAAATTCAGACATCTACATCCGGAAACCTTAGACCCAAAGACGCAATATCAAATCTATGATTTCCTTCTTTTTTTTGTCAAATCGAAGCATGCACGGAGTTCCTTCTCAGAGTTCAGCATGAGGATTCGATGTCCCGAGGCCAAACTCATTGACCTCTGGATAATAGAGTTTAACTGATGGTCCTCTGCCTTCAATGATCAATCTCTTTTCTCAGGTACAAATCTTCGTTTTTTTCCCTCTGTTCTCTTTTAATTTCACTCAATCGTGCTCACATCATCTGGTAATCGTCACCTTCCACTATCTAAAATTAATTCTTTAGAACCATACAACACTAAATGGCACTATAAATAGGATCCTTCAGTGCTCTTACCGAACAACGAACAATCACGAACCAACCACCTAACACTGAAGAAAAGCACACATCTCTGGTCTAAGAAGTTTTTGATTCCAAGCCTAGTTTTTCTTATTGTTTTCTTTTCTTTTGCTGAGCACTATCGCCGGGTCTAAACTTGAGGTTTCTTGGGACTTAAGCAACTGAAAAGAGCTCTCGTTTGGTCTGCTTCTCTCAAAAAGGTCAGCACATCTCTCCTTCTTCTCTTTTGTTCATTTTCTTTGAATGCTACAAGCATGCTAGTTAAATTCTGAGTATTACAATTGTTATAGTGTTCAGTATGTTAATGTTTATGTTCTATCAGCTTAATATATCTGCTTGTGATTAGTTGTCTTGCTTTGAGTCTTTAATCAATGACTAATTAAACCATTAATTGATTCCTACTGATCCCTATTCCTGAGTTTCCATGAGCCTACATGTTTAAGTTATTATATGTTCATGTTCACATGAACCTCATAGCTTTTATTAGCCTACAGTAACCTTTATCATTATCTATTGCATCTCTATAGTTTTTGTGACTTTATTGAAGTTGAACTTGTTATGTGATAACCATGAATAAGATGAATCCGAAGGTGTTAATTTTATATCCTCTATCCTTTAACCTTAAGAAGGAACTCTAAATGTTTATATGCTTTCTTCTCTACTTATGTCTGTTAGACTATTTCTGAGTTGCCATTATGGTCTTTCATTTTGTTTAATTACTTGTTATTTCTGTTGACCTAATCTTGTTTGAACTAAACCTCTCCTCTCTTCTCCCAGTAATCCTACTGTACACATTTGTTAAGTCTAGGTTATCTTTCCTCATAATATGATCATGATCCTAATTATTTCTCTTTGTTATAAAGATTGATAATTGGTTAGACTCAACTTAACTATTTTCTTGATTAGTCAACACCCTCAGTTGCATGCTTACTTGGTATCATATCTCCTATCTCTTATCTTTGGGGTTGTCATTCATCTTTGAAAAGATGACATTCATTTATCTTTTAATATTGTCTTCCCTTAAAAGGACTTAGGTTACTTTGCTATAACTAAGTGATAAACTTGTACAAAACAGAAGCATGATGATAATTGTATTCATGTACTATCCTAGACTTAAGTTTGAGTTAAACCTGTCCTGGTGCAATGTCTTTCTCTTATCTGTAACTTTTTCTTAATCTAATTCTACAAAAATGTGTAAGGTTTCCCCTGTATACATAAGATCATTACTGATCTGAAATGTTTAAGTAGCTAACTGAATACTGCAAGCTCTTGCTTAGATCCTGATTTTATATCTTGTCCAAAACTATCCTAGTCCTTGGTCTCCTAATAACTTTAAACCAAATCCAATCCCTAAGTCTCATAAAGATACTTACTAATACTATATGGACTTGATCATTCGTTTGGAACTAATACTATTAGGAGTATGATTCTGTAGAAATCCTTAAGGATTCCATGTTGTAGTCTATAAATTCTTGACCTATTGAGAAAGTTGATCCTATCCTAGATATCTTTGAAACCTCTGATTTGTGGCTGCATAACTTTACTTTTCCTTGGAATATTACTCTTCTCCGAATTTCAACTTTGAAATATGATTATGATGCTTCTACCCCTCACATATTTAGATTCATCTGACATATGTTTGTTTTGTATCCCATGTAAACTACATGTTCTTATGTTAGGAGGGAAAGTGTATATTTTATGGTAGGTAATGCTATAGCATTTAATTTAGATTGAAAGGGCCTCATTGAAATTTAAACCCGTAAGGAAAACATGTTGTTAGTGTTTAGGGTATTTGAGAGTGGAGTTCGACTCTAGGTTGGGCTACCCTCCCCGACACAAGCATTGTCCTGGG
The DNA here is from genome assembly GCA_005239525.1 of Nicotiana knightiana. Lineage (NCBI taxonomy): Eukaryota > Viridiplantae > Streptophyta > Magnoliopsida > Solanales > Solanaceae > Nicotiana > Nicotiana knightiana. The sequence continues at coordinate 53,740 of ML425533.1, read as the reverse complement.
CCTTGAGTTCCTTGGGAACTTTGAAGTGTCGGGGGATCCAAAGGGAGCGTCGAACTTGAGTGGAGTTTCCTCCTTAGCCCTTATTTATTGACGCATTTAGTTCCTTAGGGGTTTAATGTTTAATGACAACGAAAGGTTTTCAATGTGAATTATTTTCTAAGTAGAATGACCACGTTAATATAATTTCCCACATTATTGATTATTTTCTTGTTCTAAATGTTACTTTAATGTACATGTCATAAATTTTTAAATAAGTTGAGAATATGGAATATACTTCTAATAACCTTCTTTTATTCTTTTGGGCATGTAGCTTTGCTACATCTTTGAAGTGTTCAGTCTGTTATGGCCGCGCCTCTCATATTGCTAGACCTACCTTATTGAGGACCAATTATCAAAGTCCAGTCTTCTCTCCCTTACTTCTTTCGTTACTGCTCATTATTTCCGTAGCTTAGCTTACTTCTTTCATTAATTTTTGCTTATTTCCTTTGTTGCTTTATCGTACTTCATTATAATGTATTCAACAATGATATATTAAATTATGTGCTTTATATTTGTGCTTTATATTGCATGAAACATAGGCAAACTCTTAACTAATATTATGACTTAAGAGGAATCATTTGGTAATTAATCTTCGCCCCAGTCAACCATAATTTTCTCATTTTGTATACTCACATTTCTTAAAGATTTTTTGAAGCTCAGTCCCATAATCAAACAACAGCCCGTTTTCAAAGAGAAATTAGAAAAGAATCACTAGTTTTTGCTAACAAGGAGTGGAACAATATTTTTCATGAAATGCAGTAACGAAACAATCACCCAAATAAATTTTCAAAGACTCGCCTTCTTCGGGATTTTAAAGAAAAACCGAGGTACATTTAGAATCGCTTTTTCTTGTGTACATTTTCTAAAATTTTACAAGCATTTGTTCATCAAAGGTAATCACTTTCTTAACTTAATAATTACAAGCTTTAAGATATAGACCATTTTAATCATAACCTCCAATAACTCTTTTATAATCCTACATCCCTTCTAACTCTTACATATACATTCCCTTTAGTATATAGTAAGATATGCCTTAGTAGTAATTAAGCATAGTATAAATAACTGATTCCTTAAAGTTAGTCTAAGTCCTATGGAACTACCTCAGGTAGATTTTAAGGGGTGCGTAACACCTTTCCCTTAGAAGAACAAAAATCCTTACCCGTAGTCTCACCGATTCGCAGACATGTAATGAACATAACTTATTACTTAAATAGGTACCCTAGTATACCTTTATATATTAGGCGGAGACTCTCTTTCATGAACAATAGAGAAACCACAAGTTGTATCCTGTGTTGACTACTGCAAAATAGGGTGCAACAACATGGCGACTCTACTAGGGATATCACACTTCGGTTTTGACCTTAGCAGGCTTAGACTAAGTTGGACTCTAGATTTATTTATACCTTGCTTTGACTATAGCTGAAATTCAAATTACATGCTTACCTTCTTTCAAAACTCTCTAGTTTCAGAGAATGGATTTGTCAAGTCAACTGTCATAACTTCTCGCAGCCTTCAGTCCAATTCAAAAGTAGGAAATACTCCACTCTAGTAAAATAGGTCATACTGCATAAACATTAGGTGAGTCAGTCTTTGGTACATACACACAATTAGGAAAGCCACCTTAATGTCAACGGGCCATGCACCCAACAACATAATTTTCATGGAAAGACAAACAAACATGACAAAACACTTAAGGATCCGAAGAAAACACTTGCCCAAATATCTTTCTTTTATCTACCTCAGAAAATGGAAATCAAATAAAATATCCCCGAAATTAGCATGTTAATAGGAGCACCACATAAGTTGAAGTAGTGGTGGAAGAGTATTCGTCGGGACCAGGGAGATGAGATTCGGGTGCACCTGAGGGTATTAATTACATTAATGAACATTTGATTAGACAGGGTGCTCATTGTCCTGTTGATTGTATTTTGGGATCCGCTAAGGTGGTGTTAATATTTGCCGATTGCGAGTTAGTACCGACGTTGGAAGAAGTCACAAGTTTCACGGAGCTGCTACTCAACAGAAGAAAGCCAGTATTGCCAGTTACTATGCACGGTTGCCGGTTCTTGGATGCCTTATGTCTTTCCAATAGCAGAAGCCTCAGATGTATCGAGGACGGATGGGTGAGCCTCGACCAGCTGTTCGGCAGATTTGGGCACCGTGAAAGCTACAAATGGTATTCAAGGGAGTTTCAATGTGACCAGGCGACGTGGGAGAGTCTCAAGCCTATCACCTTTGCAATGGAATTATTGGGGTTATTGGTCTTCCCCCAGTGAAGGGGCCGTATTCAAAATCAACATGTTACCAATGGTCCTGGAAACCTTCCGCGGCAATATTCAAGCTACTTTAGTGCTGATGGTGTTAGCCGAGATGCTGGGATCTTTGTCCGCATTTGCATGAGGGTGTGATTTCTTTAAGGATGGTAACTTGCTACTTCAGATCTGGCTACTGAACCCTTCTTCCAACGAGAGGCCACCATCGACTACTTTGTTGGTGTCAATAATATGATCGGCATCCACAATGAAATAATGATACACTGGGTCTCCCTACATGGGCAAGAAGAATGGAGGGAAACACTGACCAATGTGATAGGAGAATGGATCAACTGGAAACTCTCTTGGTTAGGTTGAAGGGCAATCTTGAGGGCTCCTCAGAAGTACTTCATTGAGTTGATCGGACTAGAAGGCATTCAAATATACTCACCCCTGCAGGTCCTCAGACAGTTGGGGACATGCCTCTATGGATATGGAAGGCATTATACGAGGATGAGTATAATGGACGAAGCCAAATTCCTAGGATTAAAAGACTGCAAGAAGAGTGGAATAACTTGGTAACAATGCTTATGGGTCAAAACTCACGGTGTACTCCAGAGTATTGCGTCTGGATTAACGAAGAAGAAGAACTGACCCGGACAAGCAAAGAAGGTATAGCCTGGTTAGAGAACATAGTGGTTTCTTTGTAGATTTACCATGAGATCCTGTCGCATTATCTTGTGACCACATCAATGCATCGTCAGGTGGTGCCAGGATCCATTGACCACATGTTTCCACCAGCTGAAGATGATGATCGTGTAGTGGAGTGCATCTAGATAGAGTCAAGCATAGAGCCAGAAGAAGATCTGAGGAGGATTTGAGGGAGACCCGGAGGAGGATCCGAAAGAGGATCCAGAAGAAAAGAATTACACGGGAAACTTCTCAGGGGATGTCAAGTCTAAATGTTTGTCACATAATTTGCAAATTCGGCCTACCTCCAGCAATGAGAGGTCCCCGCAAATTATTGGAATGTGCTAGCTGTAATGCACGAATTATATTCTCCGTGTGATTTCCCGCTCATATAAATGAAGAAACTAACTTTTTCTCCTTTTCTTTTCTTTCTTATTATTTTTCTTTTGCTTTATTACTACCCCAAAAACATAAAGAAAAAAGAAAGTTGGTTTCTGTCGACCAAATCTGGCAGAACCACCATACAATCTAAGGTCAAAGGGAAAGATGTCAGCCACAAAAGACCCAACTAAACATGCTCTGGTCATAGCCGACAGCTCGGGGTGGTCGGGGGAAAAAGACAACACTAGGGATGATGAACATGTGGCCAGGATGTCCTAGGAAATGGAGTCCTTAAGGGAGGAGGTGCAGCATATCAGAGAACTGGCGCACATCCCCGTGACAACACTTCCTTATCCACCTAAATTCCCTTCTTTGGATTCACTTCCACCTCACTTTCCTTCCACATCATGCCAAAAAAAAATAAACAACCCAACTTTAACTCCAACTGCTCCAGTCATACCTTCAGTAACCCCTGCTTACCTACCAAATCCCATTATTCACACTCCTTATGTAGCACAATATACTCAGACAACACAGAACCCGCCTATTACCACTAATGCAACTCATGACGGAGTTACTTTCACCACTAACCAGCACTTACTTGTGGTACATGCCGCCACCCATGAACAGTACTTTCCCCTTGTATATATCATTTCTGAACCTACCTTTAAATCACCTATCACGGTCAAGGTGCCTTATGAGATTGACCAATATGCTGAGATGGAGAGAGAAGCCAGACGTAAGGAAGACGAGTCAGTGTCTGAGCAGTTGCAAATGTTGAGAAGGTAAATGAAGAGTCTCCAATTTGCTCGGGGAAGCGAAAGTTTTGACTATGAGGACCTGTGTATTCATATAGATGTGGATATACCAGCAGGATACAAACCCTCAAAGTTTGATATCTTTTATGGGGCAGGGGACCCTCACGCACATTGGAGGGAATTTTGTGACAAGTTAGTCGTAGTGGGAAGGAATGAGAAGCTAAGGAAGAAATAATTTATAAGAAGTTTGATGGGAGAAGAACTCACCTGGTATACCTGACATGACCCATAAAATTTGAGAACTTGGCAAGATATTGTGGAGGACTTCATGAATCGTTTTCTATTCAATACAGAGATCACTCCTGATTGGTTCGCACTAGTGAACCTGCAAAAAAAATCATCTGAGTCATTCCAAGAATATGCACGACGGTGAAGGACCTAGGCTGCCAGGGCCCAACCTCCGCTGGATGACAGTGAACTAACTAAGTATTATATCAGAGCCCAGGAGGGAATATACTACAAGCGGCCAACAAGGCCATCTAGTCAGGGTCAATCGGTAGTTGAAAGAAGAAGAAAGTGGAGGTCTCAGTAGTCGTCCCTTACTACCAACCCAACCCACCTCACGGAAGCACCTCTTTTTCCCCAAACAACCACTCACCACCACCCACTTACATTCCAGTCTATACTACCTAGCCATATTACCACCCTCAACCACAATACAACCCTTCTCGAGAAAACAACAACCAGAACCCACAACGACCATATGCTCTTGTCCAAACCACTACTCATCAGAACCCACCTACTTATGCACCACGACCTCATCTCAACTTTGAAGAGAGGGGTCCTAGAAATTATACCTCGATTCCTGAGCCTCTAGCCTAATTGTTCGAAAGGTTGAGATGAGAATGATTGATACACCCAATCGAGGGACGGGTTCCTGAACATCCCTCCAAATATTTTGATGCCACTAATGATGTGTGTATTATTCCAATGTACCTGAGCATGATACTGAAGATTGTTTCAAGTTGAAAAATGAAATTGAAACCTTGATCAAGAGCAGAGCCATTCAGTGCACTCCGGTACCACCTAATGTGAATCACAACCTACTACCAAATCATCATAACCAAGGAGCTAACATGATCATATTAGACGGAGAATATGACCTGAAGGGAACAATTGTCACTATAGAAAATACACAAGCCGCAAAGATATCTTCTCAAAAGGCTCCGATCATTACAATACAACTAAGGCCTACAATGATGGTTTAGACTAATCCGCAGCAACCTGCAAATGCTACTCAAGATGAAGAAGATCAGAGAACAAAACCATCCCATGGACATACCAGCAAAAGGGAAAGTACAAAATGATTGACTCTACTGCAACCCACAGTATTACTATGTCTTGGACATGCTATGCCCCTGATGATGTCAATTGAGGAAATCCAGGGAGAGAACAAATTCCAAAGAGGAACATAATAGACCCAGAAGCCACTGAGTTTTGGAAAAGTATGTCAAGCAAAGAGTATTATGTGGAAGAGCAGCTTAAGAAAACTCCAGCATACATATCTATCATGGATTTATTAATGAGCTTTGACAGTCATAAGGATGCCCTATTGAAAGTGCTAAGTGGGGTAAGTGTACCAAGTAACACCACTAGTGAGGCGTTAGCCGTGATGATTAGGAAAATTGTTGAAGCAAACATGATCACTTTCAGAAGAGACGAACTTGCTATTGAAGGCGCAAGTCACAACGAGGCTCTTCACATTACTGTCAAATGCGGGGACAAAGTGGTGTCCTAGGTGCTGGTTGATGGAGGGTCAGGAGTCAACATTTGTCCGCTCTCCACCCTGCGGGATTTAGGAATTCATTTGAGGGAAGTCAAGGAAAGCCAAATAAGGGTGAGAGCCTTTGATGGTTCATAAAAGGATGTTATTGGAGAATTTATCTAGCTTTGCAAATCGGACTTGTCCATTTTCTGGTGTTGTTCCGAGTGATGGACATCTCTTCTTCCTACAACTTGCTGCTGCGCAGGCCCTAGAACATATGGCATGGGTGTGTCGTCTACTTTGCACCAATGCATAAAATTCTAGTGGGGATGCCAAGAGATCGTGGTTTATGGTGAGTGGGGTCACTCTGCCTATTTGAAGTATGTTGTCCCACTTATTGAAGGGCTGGATTGAGTTGGCTTCTATGCTCTGGAAATCATGCAAACTACTGAGATGGAGAAGACTGACAAAAATTTGGGTATGCAATCGCCATGTAGATCCAATATGGCCATAAGGGAGATGATGAAATATGGATACATGCAAGGAACGGGGTTGGGAGCCAAGTCAGATGGAATCACAGAGCCAATTGAACATATTGGGCAAAAAGGAAGGGCTGGCATAGGATATCAGCCTCCGGAAGGGAAAGCTCGCACCGTTAGCTCCAGAAAAAAGGTCTTTATGCCCGAGCATATTGCAAGTCCGGGACAGAGTTCAGTACCCGATGATGATATCATTGACGGGATGGGAAAGTTGTTCGTGGATATGATTGAAAAATGCTGTGAAGGAACTGACACCAAGACACTGACTATCAGGGATGCTGAACCAGGGGAAGAGATACAAAATTGGACAACCAGTCCATCTTTGGTTCGCCGGGAGTCTTGGTAGTATGGAACTGTAAAATTTTCTGTTGTAAAGAGAATGGTCAATTGAGGCATGTGTCGTGTCCGTACTTTTTTGTCATTTTCCTCTTGTGAACACTTAAGACGTTCCCCTTTTGATGAAATAAAAAAGAATCATTTTCCTAAATATTGCAACTTTGTTTTACTACTTTATTTATACTTAGTTTTTCTTTTCTGTAACGAAACCGTTGAGCACACGACTCGATTACGAGGTATATGATGAGAGTATGATTCCAGACAATCTCCCGTAGGACATCGAATCTGGACAGTTAGAAAAAGCTCAACCTCGAAGAAACATAAGTGGTCAACCTTAGAAGTGAAGAAGATGTAAAGGAAACCAGAATCAACATTCACCTAGAAGCCAAGAAAAAGGAAAAATGATTGATCTCCTCTGATAGTACTTCGACGTGTTCACATGGTCGTATGATGACATGCCAGGACTAAGCACCGACATTGTCTCGCATCGACTACCCACCGACCCTACCAGATCGCCGATTAAGCAGAAGCCCAGAAAGTTCAAACCTGATTTATGTATGAGGATAAAGGAAGAAGTGACCAAACAAATAGAAGCTAATGTAGTAAGGGTTACCAACTATCCAAGCTGGTTGGAAAACATCGTCCCAGTGCTCAAGAAGAACGAAAAGATCAGAATATGTGTGGACTACCGAGATCTCAACAAAGCTAGTCCAAAGGATGATTTCCCCTGCCAAATATCCATATCCTCACCGACAATTGCGTGAAGCATAAACTGCAGTTGTTTGTGGATTATTTCGTAGATACCATCAAATCTTAATGCACGAGGAAGACGCAGAGAAGACAGCTTTAACCATGCCTTGGGGAGTCTACTGTTACAGAGTTATGTCATTCGGTCTCAAGAACGCCGACACCACCTACATGAGGGCCATGACAACCCTCTTTTGTGATATGATTTGTAAGAAGATTGAAGTGTATGTGGATGACATCATCATAATGTCTCGAAAAATTTCCGAGCACTTGGACAACTTGAGGAAATTTTTCAAATGCCTGCGAAGGTACAGTTTGAAGTTGAACCCAGTAAAGTGTGTGTTTGGAGTCTACATTGGGAAACAATTGGGTTTCATTGTAAGTAAGAAGGGGATGGAACTGGATCCATCAAAAATCAAGCCATCCAGGAGTTACCGCAACCAAAGAGAAAGAATGGTGTCATGAGTTTCTTGGGAAGATTGAATTACATCAGTCGTTTCATAGCCCAGGCCACGGTAATGTGTGAACCCATTTTCAAGCTGCTAAAGGAGGGTGCTTCCACAAAATGGACAGAGGAGTGATAGAAATCCTTCGATAGAATAATGGTATAACAGTGTTGAAGGCCTTAAGAATGGCCTATTTATGATCAATAACAAGTAATAAATGAAGAAGAATTCAAGAACACAATAAATCAATGAAGCAATTGTAGAGAATGTTTTGGTTAGAGAGCAGAGGATGTTCTTGTTCTTGTATTCAATATCATGTGTGTTACAAAGTGACAATGGTCCCCTTTATATATGAGGGGGAATACCAACATAGTACATGTGTAATTAATGCAAAGAGAGATGGCTGGTACATCCATTTAGTGCCATGGTACGGGCTTGTACTAATTTATGTACTTTGTCAGCTTTAATCACGTGCCTCTTGGGAGTCACCTACCTTATCATGACGGTCTTCGAATCTCGTCACGCCTCAAGGTGTATCGACCCTTCGGAATGCTTCCTTGAGGACTGAACCTCAAGGTTAAACTTCGGATGCTGCTCCAATACGGTCGAGGTCGAGGTCGAGGCTCGAATTGCTGCATGAGTCTAAAAATCGGGCTCCCCCGGTTTTTTCGTATACAGATAGTCCCCGCGTTTCTTGGAATGAAAAGACGAGAAACGATTTGAATTTACCAACTTTTTAATACTTTCATTATTCTGTCAGTCATGCCACGTAAGCAACTGATATGAGGGATGCTCAGGGATCATATATGCTCAGAGATCATATATGCACAGTTTTCTGAAAAGATTCGAATTTATTTCGGCGGTTGGATGTCTTTTGGATTTCCTCAACGTGCGCGGTTGGCCCCTATAAATACTTCTTCCCCCGCCTCTCCTTTTTTCATTGCTTCTTCTAATATCCTCTAAAAAGAGCTCTCACTACTTCTTTCTTGCATCCATTTTCTGATCAGTTGCCTCTCGTTTTCTTTGAAACCTTTCCGCAGAAATGACGAAGGCTTCCAAAATTATTCAACGAGATGATAAAGCCCCCTCTTCTTCACGTTCCTTTACGGTAAAGACAATTGTTTCCCCAAACCCGAGGAGTGCATCCCCGGGTGCTGCGAAACGGCCTCCAATTTTATGGTCGATAAACCTTCCTCGAAGCCGGGACGGTGCGAATCCATATTGCGTTATATTAGCCTAATAACAAAGGTCGAGAAAGAGAAGGCCGACTGCTGCTGGGGAGATGCGATGTAATTGGAGATTCCCTTTCACGATGAAGACATAACGACCCATAAGATCGGCTTTCTCAGTGTATATACCTATCTATTTACCCTGGGTTTGATAGGGCCGTCTGTGCCGTTGATAGACCCTGGCATTCTCTATTTCTACAAGCAGTATCAAGTGACGCTCGACCAGATCCACCCATCATTTTGGCGAACTATTTACATTATTAGGCATTTTGAAAATATGGTCAAGGGATGCCTTTCACCCTTGACTATTTGGTTAGAATGTACAGTTCCCGACTTTATCGGGGTGGTCTAATCAAACTTCGACGTCGGGCCTCAAGGGTTTTCTTTGCTTCAACCGATGAAGGCAAGGACAGGGGGTTGATGGGCTGCTTTTTTCGAGTTAGGACCTTGGATATGATTCCATATGATAGGATACCGTTCTCTGAGGAATGGAATACAAATCGTAAGTGAACATCTTAATTTTCCTATGTGCCAATTCTCCCTGAAACTAACTCCCTTTGATGATGCAGTTGTTACGTGGTATCCCGATGCAGTTAAGGATCTCTCAAGCTGGGTTTTCCAGCTTGATTCTACTTGCCCGTATGCTGAGCGTGTGTGGCATGACCTAGCCAGGGGTCGATGGGAAGCCAAAAATCATGGTGGGATCTTTCCTTTTGCAATACCTGAGTTATGTTTAAAAGAGACACCCCTCGAATATATTCTAACTTCTTGTGTTTATGTAGGCCTAGGGGAGGCCTCTTTGATGAGAGAAGCATTGCCTGGGGGAGAAGACATCCCAAACATGAATGAAGGGAAGAAGAGGAAGAGGGAATCGTTAACCGAGCCTCTGGAGCCAAAGAGGGCTGCCGTGCAAAGGTCCAAGGCTGACTCCTCGGCTTTAGATGAGAAAAAGGATTTACTAATATCGACCGAGGGAAGTGAAAGCATAACTGCCTCTGCCTTTGCTGATCCGTTGACTGTTAAGCCGTGGGTTCCTGGATTAAAAGTTGACGATGCTGTCTTACCCGGGACCAGAGAGGTTCTCGAAGGTAGATAAGATGATGCCCCTGATTTGATTATCGATCAAAATATTCTCTAGGCCGAAGGGCACTCGGTAGGTGTGTTACGGGAGCCTAGCTGTGAGCCGAGGGCCCAGATTGACCTAACCGGGGTTAGTGCTGGAGGTGACTTTCCGCCGGTTTTACCATTCTCCCCGATGGGGATACGAGACGCCTCAAATATAGAATTCTTTGGTGCGAGGGTGCCCCTCGGGAGGAAGGACGCAACTGAGGGGATATTTACTATGGCCGAGTAAAATCCCGAACTTAATGCCTTGCTCATTTTCGAGGAGGCCGAAAGGCTTTTCAAGCAGGTGATTTCTTCGTCGATTGTTGTGAGCTTTGATTATCACTTCTCTGACTCCCCTTCTTTCAGGTGAAAGTGCTTTAAAATAGGACCATGGCCTAGTTCCAGTCTGAGCCGACCCATTACGAGGGGGAGTGCAGGAGATTTTTATCGCAGGCGGATGAGCTCAGGGCTCTTCTCGCCAAAAAGGAGGGGGAGGCGCTGGGCCTCCGAGCTCGTTTAGACTGGCATCTTGGAAGCAGGGCGATCTTGATGAGCAGGTAAAATAGCCTTCAGGTGCTTTGTTTTTGTAATTGATGTTAGTACTTAACCTTTATCCGACTGATCTTTGCAGCTTAGGGAAAAAGATGCCCTGATAAAGCTAACTTAGCTTAGGGAGAGCTAAGAAGTTTTTTTTGAGTATAGGGTTAACATGGAATAAGAAACAACTAGGATCACGCTGGGGAAAATGACGGATCTACCGCTTGCCTAAGATTAGCTCTCCTCCTAGTTTTTTTACTTAAATTTTTGTAGTACAGCTAAAGCTAACTCTTGAATAATTTGCAGGTACCTCAGAATCCGATAGCTGATACGGAAATTTGTACATAGCGAATCGTCTGCTCAATCAATCAGAGAATCTTGTACAAAATGAGTCATCGACTTCACTAAATGAAGTCCTGTATATAGCAAATAGCCTCCTCAACTAATCGGGCACCATGTACAAACAAGTAGTCAACTTTACCAAATGAAGTCTTGTATATAGCAAACCGTCAGCGGAGCAAACTGTACAAATCGAACGTCTTCTTCGCCAACCGGAGCCTTGTATACAGCAAACTGCAAACTTCTCCAACAAAAGCAATTCGCATCACCTCTCTGTCATCACGGACATCAGAATAGACAATCACAAACCTGGTCAACAATGTTCTGCCAATCGATGGTCGCAACCTAGCTTCACAGTCAAGAGTAACTCTTGGACAGTCTTTTGTTTCATTTGATATTACTTTGAGTGTTTTAACATTTTGTTCGTGCAGCTTTAGGCATGATTACTGTTTTAATCAATCACTCCCAAGCGGAGATTACTTTACATTTCAGTGCAAAGCTCTCCCAATAAGCAGAGATGCACTTTACAAATCAAGCTCTCCCAACTAGCGGAGACATTTTTCAGTGCAAAGCTCTCCCAACAAGCGAAGATGCACTTTACAAATCAATCTCTCCCAACAGGCGGAGACAATTTTCAAATGCTCTGACAGTTGGGGAACAATACACAACCCGACTAACAAATCGAGTCAGGATCAAGTATCCCATCATCCCAATCTCAAATAACGGCTCGCCGACATCCATACATCGTCATCCCTGCATCATATACATCGCATCTTAATATATTCTACATTACAATATATTGGTATGCGTGTATTTCATTTGTTTTGCAGGGAAAAAGATCGAAGTGTGGAACTTTTTCTTAGCAGCAGACCGAACTACAATGTAGTTGGGACAACCAACCCAGCAGCGGGCCTAAGATCTCATCTCAGGACGACCAACGAGCTCAAAACGTCGAATCATTCAAATTAGGCAGCAATATTCAAGCTACCATGAGTGAATAATCTTCCGTCTCGCTGTATTGTTGCATTATGTTACTGGGACAATTCTTGTGAGTGCGGCTTCCCTGAAGTCGATACTCTGGAACTACATGAGGCCTGATCCTTGTTAAGCCCAATGTATTTAAGAAATTCAAAGCCAGAATTCAACCCAATACTCCCTAATCTTTCTAGATTCTTCATCAATTCAATCTTGCAATTCACCATTCCCATTTCCTGCAATACCTACCTAAAAGTCGGGATAATATTGGCTTTGGTTCAATTTCTTTCCCCGAAAACTCTTTCATCGTCTCCGGTCAAAGAGGAGCAGCTGTTAACGACCAATTTGACCCTCCCTTTTAAATTAATTTATTATACTTAATAATTTGTAATAAATAATTTCAAAGTATTTTCCAGTAATGAATATCTATTTTTCAAATTAATCAAGCATTAGTTTCAAAATTAATTACGTAATATTGACTTTATGTAGTTACAAATATATTTACTATTTTAGGTTATTAAAAATAATATCTATGCGAAGGTTCTATAATTAATTCACTAAATTATCTTAACATTTCTAGTTAAATAGTTTACTATAATTCAAAATTAATGTCCTAATGAAGTATTTTAACAAACAATTAATTAATTGCAATAACTAGTAGTATTTCACAATTATAATTTTTATTACATTTTGTTGAAATATTTAAGTTTATTTAAATTAATTTCAAAAGGGATAAAGACTAAAAGGCTACAACTGGAATTCCTTAACTAATTACAAAGTGGCAATTAGTTAAATTATTTTATCCCAAATACAAAGCCCGATCCGTAATTATCCAAACCAAACACCCATCTCATCTGCCAGCTTGGTTATCCGCGACACCTTCTCTTGGCCAATGAGAGCATGCCACACCATTCACCTCTCCCATTCACAAAGAAAGCACATTCAATCAGGGCCATCCATCTATTTGATCGGCGACCCACGTTTTATCTCTTATTTATTCTTTAACTTAAAACACATCTTCATATTCATCTCAACCGTCAAAACCTAAGAGATCCAACAGTCTATGTATTTTGTCATTTAAATTTTTAAAGCCTGAATTATTAGGTCCGTTAATCTAAAGATCCAACAACCCAAATCCCCCTCACCCATTTTATCCCTTGAGACGGACTATCCCAAGCCCAAAACCCTAATTATTCTCTATTGACCCTGCCACCCCCTTTCCCTTTTCTCTCTTGTTTCTCTCGTCTTTCCAACCTCCATCAATCACAAAAAATTGCACAAATCCATGCAAGGTCAAAAAATCAACCATGAATTAATCCTTTATGCCTACCCAAACCGCGAATCTCACCGATTTCATTCCCATTTCATCACACAAATTTGAAATCCCAAAAGCTTAACCCTAGACTCAAAGACAAAAGTTCAAACTACCTGGGTTTTGTTATGATCTTTCAAATTGTAGCCTAAAATTATCTCTTTCCTCCTAAAATCCATGAATCCTACTCCATATTTCCTTTTCAATCACAAAATTCAGACATCTAAATCCTGAAACCCTAGACCCAAAGACGCAATATCAAATCTTCGATTTTCCTTCGTGTTTTGTCAAATCGTAGCATGCATGGAGTTCGTTATTAGAGTACATCATGAGGATTCAATGTCCAGAGGTCAAACACAGTGACCTCTAGATAATAGAGTTTAACCGATGGTCCTCTTCCTTCAACGACCAATCTCCCATCTCAGGTAAAAATATTCATTGTTTTTACCTCTGTATGCATTCAATTTCACTCAATCGTTCTCATATTATCTGGTAATCGCCACCTTCCACTATCTGATTTGGATTCTTTGAAACCCTATTACCGTAAATGGAACAATAAATAGGAGCATTCAATGCTCTTAACTGATAACGAAAAATCACGAACCAACCACCTAACACTAAAGAGAAAACACACAAACACTAAGAAGTTTAGGATTTCAAGCCTTAGGTTTTCTTACTGCTTCATTTTCTTTTGCTGAGTACTATCATTGGTCTTACCTTGAGGTTTCTAGGTTCTTAAGCAACTAAAAAGAGCTCTCGTTTGTCTGCTGCTCTCTAAAAGGTCAGCACATCTCTTTTTTTTTTCTTTTGTTCATTTTCTTTGAATGCTACAAACATGCTAGTTAGGTTCTGGGTGTTATAATTGTTATGGTGTTCAGTATGTTAATGTTTATGTTATGTCAGCTTAATATATTCTTGTGATTAGTTGTCTTGCTTTGAGTATTTAATCAATGACTGAATAAACCATTACTTGATTCCTGCAGATATTTGTTCTTGAGTTTCCAACAATCTACATGTTTAAGTTATTATATGTTCATGTTCATATGAACCTTATAGCTTTTATTGGCCTGCAGTAACCTTTATCCTTATATATTGCATCTCAGTAGTTTTTATGAGTTTTTTGAAGTTAAACTTATTATGTGATAACCATGACTAAGATAAATCCGAAGGTGTTAAGTTTCTATCCTTTATCCTTTAACCTTAAGAAGGAACTCTAAGTGTTTATATGCTTTCTTCTCTACTTATGTCTGTTAGAATGTTTCTTTGTTACCACTATAGTCTTTCATTTTGTTTAATTTCTTGTTATTCTGTTGACCTAATCTTGTTTGAACTAAACATCTCCTCTCTTCTCCAAGTAATTATATTGTACACATCTGTTAAGGCTAAGTTATCTTTCCTCATAATATGATCATGATCATGTTTTTTTGTCTTTGTTATAAAGACTAATAACTGATTAGACTGAACTTAACTTCTTTTTTGATTAGTCAACACCCTCAGTTTCATGCTTACTTGGTGTCATATCTCTTATCTCTTATATTTAGGGTTATCATTCATCTTTGAAAAACTGGAATGCATTTATCTTTTAATATTGCCTTCCCTTGAAAAGACCTAGTTACTCTACTATAACTAAGTGACAAACTTGTAAAAACAGAAGCATGCACATCTTTGTATTCATGTGCTATCCTAGACTTAAGTTTGAGTTAATCATGTCCTGGTGCAATGTCTTTTCCTTATCTGTAACTTTTTCTTAATCTAATGCTAATAAAATGTGTAAGGTTTCCCCTGTCTACATAAGACCATTACTGATATGAAATGTTTAAGTAGCTAACTAGATACGCATGCTCTTGCTTAGCTCCTGATTTTATATCTTGTCCAGAACTACCTTAGTCCTTGCTCTCCTGATAACTTTGAAACCAAATCCAATCCCTAAGCCTCATTAAGATCCTTATTGATACTATCTGAACTTGATGATTTATTTGGAGATAATAATATAAGGAGTATGATTATGTAGAAATCCTTAGGGATTCCATGTTGTAGTCTGTAAAATGTTGAACCTATTGAGAAAGTTGATCATGTCCTAGATATTTTTGAAACCTCTGAGCTATTTCTGCATAGCTTTACCTTTCCTTGGAATATTACTCTACTCCATACTTTGGAAAAATGATTATGATGCTTTTCCCCCTCACTTATATGTGTATAAAGTCAGATCTTTAGATTCATCTGATATATGTTTGTTTGGTATCAAATATAGACTATATGTTCTTATGTTAGGAGGGAAAGTATACATTTTGTGGTAGGTAATACTATAGTATTTAATTTACATTGAAAGGGCCTCATTGGCATTTAAACCCGTAAAGAAAACATGTTGTTAGTGTTTAAGGGTATTTAGGTGGAGTTCGACTCTAGGTTGGGCTGCCCTCTCCGGCACAACCATTGCCCTAGGCCTTGAGTCCCTTGGGAACTTTGAAGTGTCGGGGGATCCAAAGGGAGAATCGACTTTGAGTGGAGTTTTCTCCTTAGCCCTTAATTCATTGACACATTTAGTTCTTTGGGGGTTTAATGCTTAATGACAATGAAAGATTTTTAATGTGAGTTATTTGCTAAGTAGAACCACCACACTAATATAATTTCCCACAGTATTGATTATCTTCTTGTTCCAATTGATAGTTTAATGTACATGTCACAAATGTCTTGAATATGTTGAGAATGTGGAATATAATTCTAAGGACCTTCTTTTATTCTTTTGGGCGTGTATACATTTGGTCCTGCTGAGTTCTTAAGGAACTCAGGCCCAAGCCAGCATTTCTGCATCTTTGAAGAGTCCAGTTTGCTACAGCCGCGTCTCTCAAATTGATGGGCCTACCTTATTGAGGCCCAATCATTAGAGTCCAGTCTTCTCTCCCTTTCTTCTTTCGTTACTTCTCATTAATTCCATATTTTAGCTTAGTGCTTTCATTATTTTTTGCTTATTGCCTTCGTTGCCTTATCGTATTTCATTATCATGTGTCCAACACTCATATATCAGATTATGTGCTTTATCTTCATACTTTATATTGCATGAAATATAGGCAAACTCTTAACTACTATAGGACTTAAGAGGAATTAATTGGTAATTAATCTTCACCCCTGTCAGTAATAATTTCCTCATCTTGTATACTCACCTTTCTCACAGATTTTTTGAAGCTCAGGCCCATAATCAAATAGTAGCCCATTTTCAAAGAGAAATTAGAAATGAATCATTGGTTTTTCTAACAAGTAATGAAACCATATTTTTCATGAAAAGCGGTAACGAAACAATCACCCAAATGAATTTTCAAAGACTCGCCTTCTTCAGAATTTTTAAGAAAAATCGAGGTACATTTAGATCCCTTTTTCTTGCGTACATTTTCTAAAATTGTACAAGCATTTGTTCTTCAAAGGTAATCACTTTTTTAACTTAATAATTTCAAGCTTTAAACTATAGACCACTTTCAAAACCCACTTAACCTCCAATAACTCTTTTAAAATCCTACGTCCCTTCTAAGTCTTACATATACATTTTCTTTAGTATATAGTAAGTCATACCATAGTAGTAATTAAGCATTGTATAAATAACCGATTTCGTAAAATTAGTCTAAATCATATGGCGCTACCTCAGGTTGATTTTAAGGGGTGCCTAACACCTTTTCCTTAGAAGAACAAAAATCCTTACCCGTAATCTCACCGGCTCACGGACCCATAATGAACATAACTTAGTAATTAAATAGGTACCCTAGTATACCTTTAAATATTAGGTGGTGACTCTCATTAATTAACAACAGAGAAACCATAAGTTGAATCATGTTTTGACTAGGGCAAAATAGGGTGCAACAGTGTGCATATTCGGTTGGAGCCCGAGGGGCTCAGATGAGTTTCGGATAGGCTTCAGACCATTTTTGGATATGTAGGAACTGTTGGTTTTTTCTTCTGGTGTATTTTGCTTCGTGATCACAAATCTTCTCTCGTGATCCCGAAGGGGAAACTTGGGCTGGCGGCTGGTTACTCATCGCGAACTCGAGAGGCATATCGCGAACGCGAAGCGCTGGGGGGCTTACCCTTTGCGAACACGACTCACCCATCACGAATGCGATGCTTTTGGAATATCTGGGAGAGGGTAGGTGGTCCTTCTTTGCGAGCGCGAGGCTTGGATGGGGATGCATTCGCGAATGCGAAGTCCTATTGGCCATAACTCTTCACGAACGTGTCAGGTTTGCTAACGCGAAGAACACCCAACTCTCAGCTATTTTGAAGCTGAATGTCGGGATTATGTTAATCAACTAAATTTTTGAAAGATAAAGCCCAGCCTACAGAGGATTTTGAAGAGATTTACATACCTACTTCATTGGTTAGTGAATTTTAACTAGTGTTGATGTATTCCCATAATCACCCATTGATTTTAACCTTTAATCCATGAAATTCATGGTAGAAATTATTGGTTTTGGGTAGAAATTAGGGATTTTTCCGAATGGTGATTTAGACCTCAAATTGAGGTCGGATTTCGAAACAAATCACATAACTAGGCTCAGGGGTGAATGGGTAATCGGAGTTTGGTGTGAATCTCGAATTTTTACCTAGCGGTTCTGGGCTTGACTTTTGTTTAATGTTTCCATGTTCATTAAAGATTGAATCTTTTTCAATTAAGGGTAGTTTCAAAATTATTTGAACTATATTTGGCTAGATCTGATTGGTTTGGAGGCAAGTTCTAAAAGAAAAGTCGTGGTTGAACATTTATTGGGTTGTGGAAAGAGGTAAGTGTTGGGGTTAACCTTGCCTTGATGGAATTAGGAATGTATTGGATTATTTGCTATCTGATTTATGGTGGGGACATGCGTATATGCAAGTTGACGAGTGTATATGTGTAGTCATGGGTTAACATGCGGGTTGCGATATTTAATATTTTTTTTAATTATTTCTTGCTTTTAATCCATATTATTAATTGATAAATGTTTTAACCGGTCTTTATCTATTACATGCCTTAGTTGCTAATTGATTCCTTGCGTCCGTGTCTTTATTTATTAACTGTCATTACTTCCTATTTGAACTTGTGTGCTATTAGATAACTACTTTTATATACTTTGTGGCTTTATTTATGTACTCCCCCCATTCCATTTTATGTGAACCTATTTGACTAGGACAGAGTTTAACAAGAAATGAAGACTTTTGAAATTTGTGGTCCTAAAGAAGTCAAAAAGGGGTCCAGAGTATTTGTGTGGTTATAAAGGCTTCTCATAAAGGGGGGATTGTAAGTTTAAGCTATATTGTTTCCCAATTTAAAAATGGGTCATTCTTTTAGGAATTGACCAAAATGGAAATAGGTTCACATAAACTGGAACATAGGGAGTAGTTCTTTTATTGTGTTTTATTTGGATTACACCATAGTTGGTTGTAGATGTTTATTTATATTATTATTGTGTGGGAGAGGGTTGCGTGCCACAACGATTATTGGTATTATTGTGGGGGATCGAGTTGCACGTCGCAATGGATATTAGTATTACTTTTTGTGATCGGGTTGCACGCTACAACGGTGATTATATATTTATATATTGGATCAGGTTACCGTCGTAAAAGAGAACACTTGTTACTTATATATTTGTGGATTGGGTTGTACGCCGCGACCGAGAAGACATTATTTATTTGAATGTTTGTGGATCGGGTTATGTGCCGCAGCATAGAAGACATATTTAACTCTTTTGAGTTGTTGTTTTCCTTATCCGAGTTGTACTGAGAAAATTGAGCTTTGATGTTATTATGGGGCCCTCTATTATGTAGTTTTTGTTCCAATTTCCATGTTATAATTGCTTTCTCTGTTTTGTTGTTTTTTATTTTATTCATACCGATTTTTAGTGAATGCCTAGTTATAGCCTCGTCACTACCTCGTCGAGGTTATGCTCGGAACTTACAGAGTACATGTGGTCGGTTTTACTCAAGCTACACTTCTGAACTTCTTGTGAAGATTCTGGTGTTGGTCCCCCCCAGAGTTAGTGTTGCCTACAGGTTCAAGAACTTACACCGTGTATTGTGATGCATCACGTATTGGGCTTGGCGCGGTGTTGATGCGGGATGGTAGGGTGGTTGCCTACATGTCTTGGTAGTTTAAGGTTTTCTAGAAGAATTATCATGTTCATGACTTATAGTTGGAATCCATTGTCACGCGCTAAAGATTTGAAGGCACTATTTGTACAGCGTTCATTATGAGGTCTATGTCGACCATCAGAGTCTTCAACACCTGTTCAAGCAAAAAGACTTTAATTTGCGGTAGCGGAGATTGTTAGAGTAATGACTATGATATGTTCATATTATATAATTTGGGGAAGGCCAACATGGTGGCCGATGCATTGACTAGGAAGGCTAAGATCATGGGTTGTTTGGCATATTTACAGGTAGTAGAGAGGCCACTAGCCATGGATTTTCCGGCTTTGGCCAATTAGTTTGTGAGATTGGATGTTTCGGATCCCAGCCGTGTTCTTGATTGTGTTGTAGCACAGTCATCGTTGTTGGAGCGTATCAAGGCTTGATAGTTTGATGATCCTCACTTGTTGGTGTTGAAGGATACGGTGCAGCGTGGTGGTGCTAAGGAGGTTGTGATTAGTGATGATGGTGTTATGCGCCTTCAGGAACAAATTTTTGTTCCAAATGTTGATGGGTTGAGATATTTGATCCTTGAGGAGGCTCATAGCTCACGCTATTCCATTAACCCAGGTGTCACGAAGATGTAGCGTGACTTGAAACAACACTATTGGTGGCGAAGGATGAAGAAAGACATTGTTGCTTATGTATCTCGGAGTTTGAATTGTCAACATGTGAAGTATGAACATAAAAAACAAGGTGGATTGATTCAGTGATTATAGATATCAGAGTGGAAGTGGGAGCACATCACTGTGGATTTTGTGATAGGCATACCATGGAACTTGAGGAAATATGACGTAGGATAGGTTATTATGGACTAGTTGACTAAGTCTGCCCACTTCATTTTGGTGGCAACTTCCTATTCTTCAAAGTGGTTGTTTTAGATTTACATCCAGGAGATTATCCTTCTGCACAATGTGCCCATTTCTATCATTTTTGACCGAGGCACGCAGTTCACATTGCATTTTTGGAGAGCTGTACAGTGTGAGTTGGGCATGTGGATTGAGCTGAGCACATCCTTTCATCATCAGACAAACAAACAATCTGAGTGCACTATTCAGATCTTGGAGGACATGTTACATGCTTGTGTTATGGGTTTTGGAGGTTCATGGGATAAATTTTTGCCTTTAGTGCAGTTTTCATACAACAACAATCGAGTATTCAGATGGCGCCGTATGAGGACTTATACGGGAGGTGATATCGTTCGCCGATTGGTTGGTTTGAGCCCAGAGAAGCTAGATTGATGGGCACTGATTTGGTCTGTGATGTTATGGAGAAGGTTAAGGTAATTCAAGAGAGACTTTGCACATCCCACTCTAGACAGAAGAGTTATGCGGACTGGAAGGTTCGTGATATGGCATATGTAGTGGGTGAGAAGGTTCTCCTACGACTGTTGCCTATGAAGGGCGTGATGCAATTTGGAAAAAAGATCAAGTTGATCCCAAGGTTTATTGGTCTATTTGAGATCTTAGAGAGAGCTGGGGAAATACCATGAGGACACCTCACATGTTTTGGACTTCACACGACGCAACATGATGAAAATTTGGCTTATGAGGAAGAGCCGGTGGATATTCTAGACCGGCAAGTTCATAAATTGAGATCTAAGAGTTTTCTTTTCTGTGAAAGTGAAATGGAGAGATTAGCCGACTGAGGCAGCTAAATGGGAGTCTGAGACCGATATGCAGATTAGACACCCCTGCCTTTTCACCAGTTGTAACGACCCGACCTATTATTTTCTCAGTGGAATAAGGTCTTGAACAACTTCATTTTGTGTATATCGACCTGCATGCGTATTTGGATTCAGTTATCGGATAATCCGGAGTTGAATTGGAAGGAAAATTTCAATTATTGAAGCTTAAATGATGGAAGTTGACCAGAGGTTTGACTTTTATGTAAACGACCTCGGAATAAGTTTTGGTTAATGCGAACAACTTCTTATTATGATTTTGGATTTAGGCGCGGACGCAATTGGTTTTGGAGGTCCGTAGGGTAATTTGAAGTAATTCGGCAGAAGTTAGATTTTCGGCAATTTCGGCCGATAGGTGAAATCTTGGTATCGGGCTCGGAATAGAATTCCGAGAGTGGCTCTAGGTCCGTTGTGTCATTTGTGACCTGTGTGTAAAATTTGAGGTCATTCGGACTAGTTTTCATGTGTTTTGGCATCGGTTGTGGATTTTGGAAATTTCATAAGTTCTTAGGCTTGAATCCATGCATAATTGGCGATGTTGATGTTATGTGATATGGTTTGAAGGCTTGACTAAGTTCGTATGGAGTTATAGGATTGGTTGGTATGTTTTGTCAAGGTTCCGGGGGCCTCAGGTGTGTTTCGGGTTGTTAACAGATTGCTTTTGGGAATTTAGAGTTGCTGAGTTGCTGGTTTTTTGGAGGTTTGGTGTTTTCCGCACCTGCGGATGGGTAGCCGCAGGTGCGAGATCGCAGGCGCGGAAGGGAAGCCCGCAGGTGCAGAATATCTATATGTTGGTGTCAAGCATGCATGTGAGTCGTACATTGTGATTTATATGATTTTTCCCTTAAGTGCTACCACAGTTTAGTTGATTGTTTAGGCAAGATTGGTTATAGCTGTTTCCCTTGTGGGGATGATTGGTTTCTTATTTGATGACTTGAATATTTTGAATCGTTGCTATATTGGTTTTGTTTTCCCTTCATTGTATCGTTCCACTTGTTCTTGGTATTTCCCTTCAGTGACTACTTCTTATGAGTGAGTTTTACCATTCTTGTGATTCAAGTCTTTGTATCGATTTGCTCGCCGCATCTTGCATTCTGTCTTTTGTTGCTTTTGCGCCTGTTGTAGCAATGTGTGTTGTTTCTGTCGCATTCTGGTTGTTTTCCTCAGTACTGCATTCCATATTTAAATTAGGACTATAGAAGAGATTTCAGGAGCTTTTCCCCTGTACTACATTGCATATTTAAATTGGGACTACAGACGAGATTTCGGGAGCTTTCCCCCTGTACTGCATGACAAATTCTGAGTTACGGATTGAGTTCCGGTGGATTAATCCTGAGAAGATTATGATCGAAAGATTTTTATTGGAAGGTATAGCTAAAAAAGTATTTGCCTTGAAGAAAATTATGTCTGAAGGACTTTTATTTCAAAGGTATATTTGAAAAGCATTTGTCTTGTAGAAAAAGATATTTGGAAGTCTTTTATTGGGAAAGTATATTTGGAAATCATGTATTTTTAAGGAAATTATGTTTTAAAGATTCCTCTTTCTATATATATATATATATATATATATATATATGTATCCGGAGAAAGTATGTTTCAAAGGAAATTCTCTATTTTGAAATAATTATATTCAAAGCTTTCAATATAAACTTACGATTTAAAGGTTTTCACTCGAAGGTTTAACCCATTTAGTGGATTGTTGACTAAGGCCTGATGTGGAATACTAATGTAGTGCCGAGTTACTGGTGTTCTTATTGTGTTGTGGTATTCCGGTTCTGGCTTGTATCTTTATCTATCATTTCTGTGTATTATTGAGTTGTTCCGTTGTTGTTGCTGCATTTCCTTCCGCCTTGTAAATGTTCTGTTAATTGCTATATTGTGTAGTCACTAGATAGATATCATATTCTGCCATTTCTATATTGATGCCTATTTAATTTATTAGACTAGTGGTTTCTTGACTAGTCCTCGTCACTACTTCACCGAGGTTAGTCTTGATACTTACTGGGCACCGCTGTTGTGTTCTCATACTACTCTTCTGCACATTTTTGTGTAGATTCCAGGTTTTCGCATAGCCATTCGATTGATTGTTAATAGTGCGGTTGCTATTGTGGAGACTCAAGGTAAAACCGCTCCAGCGTTCGCGGTTTCAGAGTCACCATCTTATATTTTTGTTTGCATTGTTGTACTTATTTCTGAACAATGATATTTTTAGGAGTTTTAGTGTAATTCCTTTAAAGCTTATGACTTGTACTTCTGAGTTTTGGGAATATACAATGTTTAAAGAATTATTATTTCAGAAAAATATTAGATTCTATTTATTATTGTTGTCATTCCATGAATATTA
This sequence comes from Nicotiana knightiana, assembly GCA_005239525.1. Classification (NCBI taxonomy): domain Eukaryota; kingdom Viridiplantae; phylum Streptophyta; class Magnoliopsida; order Solanales; family Solanaceae; genus Nicotiana; species Nicotiana knightiana. Next base: position 30,113 of record ML425533.1, on the reverse strand, counting down.
GGCTTACCTAGTCCTTAAAACTAGGTGCCATCACGATACCCAACAGAGGGAAACTTGGGTCGTGACATGTTGGTATCAGAGCTCTAGGTTCATAGGTGCTACAAGTCATAAGCGAGTTTAGTAGAGTCTTGCGGATCGGTACGGAGACATATGTACTTATCTTCGAGAGGCTACCGAACTATTAGGACAGTTTCATTTCTTTCATTCCTATCGTGCGACTTCATTGACCTTGAAGTTTGAAATTTGTCATTCTATTCTCTCATAGATGATGAGGGCACGAGCCGCGGTTCCTGACGATGTTACCCCCGAGATAGATATTTCTAGGAGCAGAGGCCGAGGTCGACGAGGAGCAAGTGCCGTGGTTAGGACACCTATCAGAGCAGCCGTTGTGGTTCTACCAGTAGTTCCAGTTGGGGGACAGGCACCAGAGGCGCCTGTTATTACCCCTGGCCTTCAGGAGACTTTAGCACAGTTCCTGAGCATGTTTGGTACATTGGCTCAGGCGGGGTTATTTCAGGTTGCACCAGTTACTTCACCGACCGGGGGAGGAACCCAGACTCCCAGTGTCCACACTCCAGAGCAGCGAGTTCACGTTGGCCAGGGTCCAGGTGTCATAGTGGCAGAGTCTGTGGTTCCAGTTCAGCTCATGGTCAGAGTAACAACATCTGAGGGAGAACAACTTAGGTTTGCAAGGTTCAAGAGACATAAACCTCCTACATTTAGCGGATTGGCTTCAGAGAGTGCACAGGATTTTCTGGAGGAGTACTATAGAATCCTCCGCACTTTGAATATTGTTGAGACTAGTGGGGTTGCTTTTACTACGTTCCAGCTTTAGGGAGCGACTTATCAGTGGTGGTGGGCATGTGAGTTGGGTAGCCCGGCCGAGTCGGCTTCACTTACGTGGAGTCAATTTTCAGAGATATTCTTGAGAGAGTTTGTACCCCAGTCCCTTCGGGATGCACGGTGCATGGAGTTTGAGCAGTTGCGCGAGGGCACTATGTCAGTATTAGAGTATGCCATCAGATTCAGTGATTTGGCAAGGCATGCACCGCCCTTAGTTGCCATAGTTAGAGGGCGAGTCTGTAGATTCATTGAAGGGCTCAGGCATGATATTCAGTTCAACATGGCTCGAGAGTTGGAGTCGTACGTTTCATTTCAGTAGGTGGTAGGGATCGCTCGCCGGTTAGAGGGCATGTGGGGCTGGGAGCGAGAGAACAGACGAGATCAGGAGAGAGAGTCCAGGGACGCGAGGAGGCCTCGTAGACCGGAGACATTTGCTGGTCCATATTTTGGAGGCAGGGTGCGACACAATAGAGGTTTTGTGGGTCAGCCAATTCAGTTTGCATTACCGGCTTCGCATGGGGTTTCAGGTACTGGTGAGTCTCAGAGTACTTGCATCGCACGGTTTCCACAGCCACGCCAGCAGAGAGGTTGTTTTGAGTGTGGAGACACCAGTCACAGGGTAAGAAACAGTCCCATGCTCCGGGCAGATGTGTTACAGCAGGGCATTCAGGTGAGTAGAGGGAGCCTAAGAGGGGGAGGCCCAGCCCATTGAGGGGCACCATTTGTATTTGTTACAGAGGGGCACCATTTGTATTTGTTACAGAGGGGCACCATTTGTATTTCATTATAGTTCTGCTGGTCGGGACGAGATTCCCTTATTTGTTGCTTTAATGATAAGAGAGCTTTATGCTTTGCACTCTATATTTCATGCTTACTCCTGTTGGGAGATTCTTTGAGTGGTAACCCATGTCTATCGTTGTTTATCCATCAATTTGAGGCGCGAGACTAGAAGTGAGTCCTTGTTGTTAATCATGGTGAGTGTTTAACCAAAGAATTAGACCCTTTGACTAAAGCTTATTTTTAAGATGAATACGGGTTACTGATAATAAAGGAAATGGAGAAAAATGAATAACAGACAATATTGCAGAAATATAAAAAATCAAAGTCAATTATATTCGAGAACAGATGTCTTTACAAGCTGTATTCCCCTCCCTTATATAGGAGATTCTTATAACGTACAACTCTTGATATGGTTGTCATTAATGACTAATTATGACATTAATGAGGCATTACAAAGGATAACGGCAATTGGGGTACGGTTACATAACGTTCGAGTAATCAATTATGGGTCTTTGAATCTTCCCGTAGCTTGTCTAGATTCATTCTGACCGTGCCTCTCTCCTGTTTTGATCAAGTTGAGTTTCCCGTGGGTGATAAGTTCGAGGGTTTACTGAACCGTACCTCTTTGTACCGTACCTCTTCAAAGGATCACATCCAGCTGTCGCGTTTTCTTGTGTCCACGTGACTGGCTGAGTTGTCAAAAGCTGGCTTACGTGTGAAATTCTTTTTTACCAATACATATATTCCCCCACTTAACATATAGTTAACGATTAATATTTGGTAAGTGGATATTCATTTATGGAGGGAATATTTTGCCGTCGCTTTCCTCAAATCATTGTATCCTTCTCTGCACCATAGGCGTCGTTTGTCACTTCCATTTAATTCTCATACCACGTGTCCTTTTCAGATTGGTTCTATATTTACTCGGCACCTTTTAGGGCTTTTTGCGGCTGTGCCAGTCCCGAAGTGACATCTTCAATTATGACATTTCATCATTATTTTTCTTTTTTTCCTATGTTTCACGGTTGTCCTCAAGTATAAATACCTTTCTTCTTTTCTTTGCTTCCACGAAACACTTTTCTAACTTTGTCTTTTGTAAAGAACTTTCTTCTTGCCTTTGCAAACATGTCTTCTTCAAACCAACCTCAAGGAGTAATTAATATTGAAAGTTTAACGCCTTCTTCTGCTCCTACTAGGAGTCGGAGGGGTGGTAGACTTAGAAGTCTAGGATCCACTCCTTCAAGGGGCTCCTCTTCTCTTCAGATAGTCTCTTGTTCTTCAACTAGATCTATAGTTTCTCCAAGGTTTAGGGTTTCTCGGTCTCGGTCTATGTCTAGAGGTAGAGGCAAACGCCTTCGTGAAACTGGAGTCGGGATAGTCAAGTTCTTGTAGACCAATCTTCTTCTCTTGAAAGTGTCGAAAGATATTCAACCATTATAACTGAGGGTCAGATTTCCCTTGTTCGTAGGGAGTGCTTTTGGTGGTCTGAATTTCCTGTCTATATTCCGAATAGTAATCAAAGAATATCCCGTCTTGTAAGACGGGATATTCTTTTGTTTATACGTATCCTTTCACTCTAGGGTTTAGACCCCCCATTGACCCAGTTATAATAATTTTTGCCAGTTTTTCCATATCTACTTAGGAAAAGTTGGTCCGCTTGTGTGGCGAGTTGTCGCATGTATTAGGAGTTTGGCTTCTTTATCCTCGATTCCTTTTACTTTCAATCATCTTATTCATCTCTAATCTCTTACCTTATTCCGTGAAAGGGTTTTTACTCTGACTGCTAGAAGGAAAAGAGTGCTAGTAACCCCTGGAGATGATAAGGATAGGGGTTGGTACCTCCGGTATGTTGCTATACCCACTCTGGGTTTAGTGGGTGAAGAAAATCTTCCCTTCCCTGAGAATTGGAATCGCGCACGTGAGTATGCTTTAGTTCATATTTATTTACTTTTTCTCGTTTTGACTTGAGATTTTTTATTAACACCGTTTCTGTTTCTTCTTTTCTTAGCAATCATGAATACTGTTGAGAATGTCTCCTGTATTCGTGATTGGGTAGAAAAATTATTGTCCGTTGCTCCTTCAGAAGAGAGATCTTAGAAGTACCTCACTGGGAGGTATGGTTGGTATGTAAAGACCCACGGTAAGTGAAGCTCTTGCTCTTGCTTCTTTCCTTACTCGAGTCTTTTTTTCTTTGTCGTTTAACTTTTTTTCCCCTTTTAATAGGGTTCTCTGCTCGTGGGGGTGTCTGCTTCATCTATCCCGAAGATGTATTTGGCTCAGGCCCAGGAAATTATTGTTGATTCATCTTCTTCGAAGAGGAAGATTGGTGAGTCTCGTTTCGTAGAAGAAGAAGAAGAGGGTGCTTTAGTGCACAGGCCTTGGAGAAGGCGAGTGGTTTTAGATGATGAGCTTAAAGCCTTAACCTTGCCTTTCGTGTTTGTGATTGAGCCCCCTGTCTTTGATGATGTTTCACATTCCCCTATTCATGAGGGTGTTGATCTTTCTCCTGACGATGTCCCTTTGGCTGCTGTCTTTCCTGCTTCTTTGAGAGAGGCTGTCTCATCTGTTCCTTTGGCTATTTCTGTTGCTTTGCCTGTAACTTCCTCGACTCTTCAACCCTCTATGCTTGCTGCTTTGCCTGTGGCTTCTCCAGCTCCTCAACCTTCCATGCTTGTTGCTGTTCCATCTCTGCCTGCTTCCATGCCTTCCGTTAGGGAAGTAGGGTCTTCCAGCAGAGAGATGCGGCAGGTGGTAATAGAGGTCCCAGCTGAGGGGAATCTTTTCAAGAAAATGGATGAGCCCGAAGTGTGGCTCAAGCCTTTGATAGGTCCCTCTGAGAAAGCGAAGCTAGCCAGCCACGGTGCTCTTACATGGGCCAATGATGTCGTGCATACTTATTTGAAGGTATGATGCATGTTATCCTTTTTCATTTTCGTAAATGCAATTTACCATATCTGACTGGTTTATTTCTTGTAGATTAAACTTATAGGCATGGAGCTTATGAAGAGGATTTCAAACACGGACCAAGAGACAAAAGAGTTGCAGGCCGAAGTTGATAATTGGAAAGCACAATATGATAGCCAAATGATTGACATGGATTCTTTAGAAGAGGAAATGAGTACCTTGAAGCGGCAGATGAGACTCATGAAAGTAGAACTGGCAGTAGAGAAGGCTTCTTACAGTCAGGCTGATAATGATAAGAGTGTTCTGGAGTCTTCGTTCGCGGAGCAGCTGTCCTGTGCCTTAGAGGAGATTAGAGACTTGAAAAACTTGTTGGGGAAGAAGGAGGAATACTCAGGAGAGCTCGTGCAATCACTCACTCGTACTCAAGAAGACCTTCGTCAGGCTTTAGACAAAGCTCAAACTTTAGAGGAGTTGATTGTACCATTAAGGGACACCCATGAAGCTGCAAAAGCGGAGAAGGATGGATTGAGAGCTGAGCTTCAAGTATCGGCGAAATATTATGAAGATCTCGAAGAGGTAGCTGTTGTCGATGTGAGCTGGGCGTACATGAATTCTCGCCTGGACACATTGATAGAAATGAGTCAAGAGGGTTTTGACCTTAGTGCTGAAATAGCTAAAACTAAGGAAGCCATGGAGAAGGCTCAACAAGGTCATAACCTCTCTTCACCTGATGGTGAGATTCCAGCCTCTCATGCCTCTTCATCCCCAATTGCCCCCGTTCCTTCTGCCAATGAAGTCAACCCCTCTCTTGAAAGAATTTGGTGGTTATCCCCAGTCCCATTAGGGGTAAATTTGGATTTCCTTAAAGTCCCCACATGACAACTTAGGGGCACCACAATGTATATAAAATTTCTATACGACTAGGTATAAGTTAATACTTAGTTTTAGCCGTTTTAATATATAAATGTTAGTTCAACTTTTGTTGAGTTTCTGTTTTACTCTTTAAGTCTTTTGCATGCTTCATATTTCGAGGTTTTAGTTTTACCTTCGAGTTTTGCATGTGGAATGCTGTAGACTACTCGTACCTTTTTTGTAATAGGCACAGTGTCATATTAAATGTGTGCCTTTTTGTAATAGGCATAGTTTATGGAAGAGGGCCCTTTATAATTGGCATGAAGAAGACGTCTCAATTTCATGATAATGCAATAGAGTGATAGGAATTTTACAC
>ML425533.1:0-20302 GCA_005239525.1 Nicotiana knightiana | reverse complement strand
TCCCCTTCTTTTGGCTTTGAAAGCAGTGGTGGTTTCGATAGATAAATCTTCAGATTCTTGAGGGCTTGCTGACATTCTTCAGTGCATTCGAGCTGCTTCTACTTTTTGAGAACTGAGAAGAATTTAAAACTTTTTTCGGAAGATTTAGAAATAAACCTACCCAAAGCTGCTATTCTTCCTGTCAGTCTTTGAACTTCCTTTTTATTTGTTAAAATATCAGGTATTTCCTCTGTAGCTTTAATTTAAGCGGGATTTACCTCTATTCCTCTGTTTGATACAAGGAAACCCAAAAATTTGCCTGATTGCACTCCAAAAGCGCATTTCTCTGGATTTAACTTCATATTATACCTGCGTAAAATATCAAAAGCAATAGAGAGATGCTGGAAATGGTCTTGTGCCTGTGTTGATTTTACCAAGATATCATCAATATAGAGTTCCATCGTCTTTCCAAGATGTCCTTAGAATATTTTAGTCACTAACCTTTGATAGGTGGCTCCAGCATTTTTTAAGCCAAAAGGCATAACTTTATAACAGTAAGTCCCCCTGTTTGTAATGAAGGAAGTTTTTTCCTCATATGAGGGATTCATTTTAATCTGATTATAACTAGAATATGCATCTAAGAAGCTTAATAATTCCTGACCTGCTGTGGCATCAATCATTTGATCTATATAAGGCGATGGGAATGAATCTTTGGGTCATGCTTTATTTAAGTCAGTATAATCTACGCATACTCTCCACTTGCCATTCTTTTAGGTACTACCACGGTGTTTGCTAGCCAGTTAGGGTACGTTACCTCTCGTATAGAACCAATCTTCAAGAGTTTATGTGCCTCTTCGTCGATCACTTGGTTCTTGAATGGTCCTTGCTTTATTTTCTTCTCTTAGAGTGGGGCCTAGCCTCGTGCCTATATATACTTTCTGCTTAGGCTTTTGTTCAGATAATGGAACAGCTTCGAGCTCCTCCGTAGTTGTTTTCATGTGCTCATCTTCCTCCGATTCACGAATGACGTCTGGTCTGGAATCTGCATCTGTGTGGTATAGTATACCTTCCGTGGTAACTTGATTCTCCTTCTCGTAAGTATTTTATTTTGTACATGTTTCAGCAATAATACCTTCTGTACCTATTTTGGTAGTAATTTCTTCCATGCCCGTTTGGGCGGCGTTACCTGTTTGGGAGATTCCCTTATCTTGTAATTCTTCCACCTCTATTTTCTTGTTGTAGTGTACCACAGAGTTTATATTTCTTGCGGTCTTCTGATCGCCTTTGATTTGTTGAATCCCTCATTCAGAGGGGAATTTAATTATCTGATGCAACGTGGAGGATATCTCTTTCGTGTCGTGGATCCATGGCCTTCCCATGATCACGTTATAAGCCATGTCAGTATCGATGACTTGGAACCTGGTACTTTTGATCACCCCCTCAGCATAAGTGCTAATCTCAATTTCTCCTTTTGTTATAACCGTAGAGTTATCAAACCCTGATATGGCTCTTGCCCTTGGGATTACTTGATTCCCCAGTAGCATTTCTTCCACGACTCTTAGAAAAATGATATTGACTGAACTGCCTGGATAAATCAATACTCCTTTTACGTTAGTGTCATGAATAAGTAAAGATATTACCAGAGCATCATTGTGCAGAAGCATTAATCCACCGATATATGCATCATCGAAGGTTATATTGCCTTCTTCCATATTTTCTTGAGCTCATTTTCCATGTGTAATTGTGAACTCTGTGGTTGTTTTGCAGATCACTGGGCTTACTTCTTCACCTCTGTGTATCACGTTGACAGTTTGTTATGGAGAAGGAGGATTTGGGGGCTCCTGCCTGTTCCTCATATATGCCTATTTACATTTATCAGTAAACAATTCTGTTAAATAGCCCTATTTTAATAAATTTTTTACTTCACCTTGTAAAAATCTACAATCCGCAGTTTTGTGCCCATGATCGTTGTGGAATTCACACTAGTGATCTGGGTTTCTTCTACTTGGATTTGACCGCATCTCTTTGGGCCACTTAACCTTGTCTTCCATGTTCCTCAATATTGAGACAAGTTCAGTAGTACTTACATTAAAGGTATGATCCCCAATTTGAGTACTACCTCTAGGTCGTTCATCTCGATCTTTTCTGGATCTAGACGAGGATGAGACTACGTCTCTTCCTTGTGGTCTATAGTCCGACCTAGTGTTTTCGAACCTGGGGCGGATATCGCGTCCCGAGGGTCCTAAGTAAGGATCGTACCTGTTTTTACCTGATCTTCTATCTGATTCAGGACGTCTGGATCTGGAATGATCTTCATCTCTCGAACGAGCAATGATATCTTCTTCTATTCTGAGTTTAGTACTGTACCTGTTATATACATCGTTCCATGTTGTAGCGGGGAATTCTCTTAGACTTTCCTTAAGTCGTCTCATGGCTTCTGAGCTTTTATCGTTTAGGTTGCTTCCAAATGCCATGGCTGCCCAATTATCAGGCACCCTGGGTAACTGCATTCTTTCTCGTTGAAACCTGTCTACAAACTCACGGAGTAGTTCCGTGTCTCCTTGTTTTATTTTGAATATGTCTTCCATTCTCTTCTCAACTTTTTGTGCACCAGAGTGTGCTTTTATAAACGAATCTGCAAGCTCAGCAAAAGAGTCAATAGAATTTTCAGGGAGAAGAGAATACCAGGTTAGGGCCCCTTTGGTAAGTGTTTCCCCAAATTTTTTGACAAGGACTGATTCAATCTCTTGTTTTGTTAAGTCGTTGCCTTTTACCCCAGTAGTGAAAGCAGTCACATGATCACGTGGGTCAGTTGTTCTATAATATTTGGGAATGCCAAGCATTTTAAACTTCTTGGGTATAGGCAAGGGTGCCGCACTTGGCTTCCAAGGTTGTTGAGAATATCTATCAACATCAATGCCTTTGATGATAGGTGGTACTTCAGGAATTTGTTCGATGCGATCGTTCTGCTCCCTCATCTGTTTCTGCATGGTTAGCAGTAAATTTTGTAACTCTGAGTTATTAGATAGACCTGGTCTCGTTTCGAGAGATTCGTTAGGAGTATCTCCTCTTCCTGAGTTTTCCAACCCAAATTGAGGATTTTCCATGGTGATGGTGTTATTGGGGGGTGGCATCAGCGTTGTAGGTAATGCTGCCGGTAATCCTCTCGCAAATTCTTGCAAAGATTGGCTCACATACTCTGCAATCATCTATTTTATACGATCTTATTCCACAGTTTGATCATTATCACCATTGTTGTTATTGGATCTTTCTGGGGATTGTTCCCTTGAACCACGTGGGGTTACTGAAGGCGATAGAACTAGGGTTCCACTCCTTTGCTGGTTGTTGTCATTGGAGTTTGACATAGTTAAGAGGATATCACTTTAAAAGCAAACAAAGATTATCAGATTCCCGGCAACGGAACCAATTTGTTTAACCAAAGAATTAGACCTTTTGACTAAAGCTTATTTTTAAGATGAGTACAAGTTACTGATAATCAAGGAAATGGAGAAAAATGAATAATAGACAATATTGCAGAAATATAGAAAATCGATGTTAATTATATTCGAGAATTAGATGCCTTTACAAGTTGTATTCCCCTCCCTTATATAGGAGATTCTTATAACGTACAACTCTCGCTATGGTTTCTCATTAATGACTAATTATGACATTAATGAGGTGTTACAAAGGATAACGGTAATTGGGGTACGGTTACATAACGTTCGACTAATCAGTTGTGGGTCTTTGAATCTGCCTGTAGCTTTGTCTAGATTCATTCTGACCATGCCTCTCTCCTGTTTTGATCAAGTTGAGTTTTCTATGGCTGATAAGTTCGAGGATTTACTGAACCGTGCCTCTTTGTACCGTACCTCTTCAAAGGATCACATCCAGCTGTCGTGTTTTCTTGTATCCACGTGACTGGCTGAGTTGCAAAAATCTGGCTTACGTGTGAAATTCTTTTTTACCAATACAGTGAGTTTTATGTGATTTTTCCTAAGTATTTTGCTTATGAGCTGTGATTTGATACCCCATTGAGATGTGAGTTAGGTGAGTGTTATGATTTTGTTAGCCGAGGTGAGTTAGCGGGAGATTTAAATTGGTATGATATATATTCGGCATGTGATATAGATTTGAGGGCGAGACCCTCGTGATCCTTTGTGATTTGATATGTTTGGATCGGGCTGAGTACCGCGGTGGAAGTTATATCAGAATGGGATCCTTGTGATTTGTTCATATGCCTTGCTTCTCCCTTGTTATATTGCTCCATTAAGTCAGTATTGACAGAGAGTTATGCCTATGGGCTTGTTTGATAGTCCCTTTATATGTTTCTATTTTCATATTCAGTCATTTCGTTATGTGCTTCTTTAGTTTAGCTTGCGGGATGTGTTCTCGGTGTTGTTAGTTATGGCTCGATGATTCGGGTGTCTAATAATGAGGTCTTCGTGTTTATTGCATCATTATTAGTAGTATGGGGTTGGAAATCGAGTTCTTTTCAAATGTGAGGTAAATTGCCAATACTGAGTTGATTTCGGGCAGCCATTGTGATCAAAAGTGTTATTATGAGCCTATGTGTGATGTGCTATATTGGGTGGTCGTGCCTTATGGGTATAGTCATGAGTTAATGTAGCTGGTTGAGGCTAATGCCGTATATGGATGTAGAGTTGGGTCATTTGGAAATGAGTAGAAGGTGACAAATTGAGGTATGAGGCTTATCGGTGGTGATGGGAAGGCTATATTGTAGTTGTGATTGTCCCATCAGGCTTATGTAGGTTGGGGTGATGTGGGATCACCCGCGGGTGTGTGTTGGAAGTGTGAAATCAGTGATTGGATGAGTTCAGGGCGAATCTTGGCACGTTAGAAGACAAACGCTTGTTTTAAGAGGGGGAGAATGTAATGACCCGACTAGTCATTTTGAGAAATTAAGCTCGGTTCGGTGGAATAAGGTCTTGAACAGCTTCACTTTATGTATATCGACCTGCGTGCATGGTTGGATTCAGTTACCGGATAATCCGGAGTCAAATTGGGAGGAAAATTGTAATTTTTGAAGCTTAAGTAATGGAAGTTGACCAGAGGTTTGACTTTTGTGTAAACGGCCTCGGAATGAGTTTTGGTGAATGCCAACAGCTTCGTATGATGATTTTGGACATAGGCGCGCATCCGGAATTGGTTTTGGAGGTCCGTAGAGTAATTTGAAGTAATTCGGCAGAAGTTAGATTTTCGGCGATTTCGACCAATAGGTGAATTCTTGGTATCGGGCTTGAAATGGAATTCTGAGAGTGGATGCATGTCCGTTGTGTCATTTATGACATGTGTGTAAAATTTGAGGTCATTCGGACTAGTTTTAATGTGTTTCGGCATTGTTTGTGGATTTTGGAAATCTCATGAGTCCTTAGGCTTGAATCCATGCATAATTGGCGATGTTGATGTTATGTGATGTGGTTTGAAGGCTCTACTAAGTTCGTATGGAGTTATAGGATTGGTTGGTATGTTTGGTCGAGGTTCCAGGGGCCTGGGGTGTGTTTCAGGTGGTTAACGGATTGTTTTTAGGGATTTAGAGTTGCTGACTTGCTATTTTTTTGGAGTTCTGGTGTTTTTCCGCACCTTCGGATTGGTAGCCGTAGGTGCGAGATCGCAGGCACGAAAGGGAAGCCCGCAGGTGCGGAATTTAGGGAGCCAGGCTTGAGGTGCAGGTGCGAGGTTTTGGTCGCACCTGCGAGCCTGGAGGTTGCGAAGATGTTGGAGTTAGTGATTTTCGCAGGTGCCACTGATTGGACCGCAGGTGCGGAATACGCAGTTGCGAGAAATGTCCGTAGGTGTGAGAATTGCTGGGCAGAAAAGGGGACAGAATCGAGGGTTGTTCATTTTCACCCAATTTTTGGATTTTGAGCTCGGGAGAAGGCAATTCTTTGGCGAATTTTCAGAGGAATCTTGTGGGTAATTATTTCTTACTCGAATTTGGTTTATTTCATTAATCAATTGTGGTTTTCCTCATTTTATCAAGGAAATTGAGAGTAAAAGTTTGGAAATGGGAGAAAAAGGTTTCCCAATTGAAAATCCGATATTTGAATGAGATTTTGATGTCGGTTTTTGATGATTTTTGTTCGAGTGTTCTCATAATAGAGCGGGTGTTCATAATTTGTAAATATTAACCGATTCTGAGACGTGGGCCCGGGGTACTTTTTGGGAAATTTTCCTAATTTTCGGTCTTAGCTTCGAATTTATTAGTTAAACTAGTTGCTTATAGTATTATTCACATGATGCTATTGATTTGATTAGATTTGGGCCATTGGGAGTCGGATACCCGTGGCAAGAACGTGATTTCAAGTTTGGTCTGAGCGGTTGAGGTCAGTATCTTGCCTAACCTTGTGTGGATGAACTACCCCTTAGGATTGAGTCTTCTATGTTGATTGTAGCCCGCGTACGCGAGGTGACGAGTGCGTACTCGAACTTATTTGCTACTAGGTTGGCCTTTTAGGATTCTTAGGTCCTTAAATCCTCTGTATATGAAGTTGTATTTATTATATCTGAGTTCCGATTGCTAGTTCATCTCTTTCCGCTTAAATTAAAAATTTCTTGCTTAGTTTTCCTTGTTGCTTATTTGATCGTAATTTGACTTAACTGAAGACTTTATATTTTCTACAGTCGTGCTATATCTTCCTTCATAAATTGCCTATTTGACTAGAATTAGCATAGTCTCGCCCTATAATTGTTTAGCAGTGATTGGAATATCTATACGTTGGTGTCAAGCATACTTGTGATTCGTACATTGTGATTTATATGATTTTTCCCTTAAGTGATACTTAGGTTTAGTTGATTGTTTAGGCAAGATTGGTTATAGTTGTTTCCCTTGTCGGGGTGATTGGTTTCTTATTTGATGACTTGAATATTGTGAATCGTTGCTATATTGGTTTTGTTTTCCCCTCGTTACATTGTTTCACTTGTGCTTGGTATTTCCCTTCGGTGACTACTTCTTATGAGTGAGTTTTACCATTCTTGTGATTCAATTCTTTGTATTGATTTGCTCGCCGCACCTTGCATTCTGTCTTTTGTTGCTTTTGCGCCTGTTGTGGCAATATGTGTTGTTTCTGTCGCATTCTGCTTGTTTTCCTCATTACTGCATTGCATATTTAAATTGGGACTACGAACGAGATTCCGGGAGCTTTCCCCCTGTACTGCATTCCATATTTAAATTGGGACTACGGACGAGATTCCGGGAGCTTTCCCCCTTATACTGCATTGCATATTTAAATTGGGACTACAGACGAGATTCCGGGATATTTCCCCCTGTACCGCATTGCATATTTAAATTGGGACAACGGACGAGATTCCGGGAGCTTTCTCACGTACTGCATTGCATATTTAAATTGGGACTACATATGAGATTACGGGAGTTTCCCCCTGTACTGCATTGCATATTTAAATTGGGACTATGGATGAGATTCCGGGATCTTTCCCCCTGTTCTGCATGACAAATTCTAAGTTACGGACTGAAATCCGGTAGATTTATCCTGATGAGATTATGATCGAAAGATTTTTATTGGTTAGTGAATTCGGTTCGAGGACAAATTCGGTTCGAGGATGAATTTTTCATCCCTACTTCATTGGTTAGTGAATTTTAACTAGTTTTGATGTATTTCCATAATCACCCATTCATTTTAACCTTTAATCTAAGAATTTCATGGTAGAATTTAGGGGTTTTGGGTAGAAATTGGGGATTTTTCAAAATGGAGATTTAGACCTTAAATTGAGGTCGTATTTGGAAATAAATCACATAGTCGGGCTTGGGGTGAATGGGTAATCGGGTTTTAGCCTGAATCTCGTGTTTTTACCAAGTGGGTATGGACTTGAATTTTGTTGATTGTTTTCATATTCATTAAAGATTGATTGTTCTTCACTCATGGGTAGTTTCTAAAGCTTATTTTGAATTATTTGAATTATATTTGGCTAGATCAGATTAGTTTGGAGGCGAATTCTAAAGGAAAAATTGTGGTTGAGCATTGATTGGATTGCGGAAAGAGGTAAGTGTTAGGGTTAACCTTGACTTGAAGAAATTATGACTTGATTGGATTATTTTCTATTTGATTTATGTGTGCGGACGACGTATATGCAAGTTGACCAGTACATATGCACAGTAACAGGTTAATATGCGGGTTGGGATATTTGTTATTGTTTTCAATTGTTTCATGCCTTCATTTAATCCATGTTATTAATTGTTTAGTGCTTTAATTGTTATATTGCATTTACTTGTTAAATTCATGTCTTTATCCATTACATGCCTTAATTGCCAATTGATTCCATGTATTCGTGTCTTTATTTACTAATTGTCCGTACTTGTTAGTTGACCATGTGTGCTATTAGATAACTAATTTTATACGCTTTGTGACTTTATTTGTGTACTCCCCCCGTTTCATATTAGGTGAACCTATTTGACTGGCACGAAATTTAAGAAAAATTGAAGACTTTTGAAATTTGTGATCCTAAATAAGTCAAAAAGGGGTCCAAAATATTTGTGTGGTTATAAAAGCTTCTCATTAAGGGTAGCATTGTAAGTTTAAGCTAAATTATTTCTAAATTTAGAAAGGGGTCATTCGTTTTGGAACATACCAAAAAGGAAATAGGTTCTCATAAACTGGAATGGAGGGAGTAGTTCTTTTATTGTGTTTTATTTGTATTACAGAGTAGTTGGTTATAGATGTTAATTAATATTATTATTGTGTGGGATCAGGTTGCGTGCCACAACAATTATTGGTATTATTGTGTGGGTCGAGTTGCACGCCGCAATGGATATTGGTATTACTGTTTGGGATTGGGTTACAGGCTACAATGACAAATGTATATTTATATTTTGGATCAGGTTAAACGTCGTAACGGAGAAAATTTGTCATTTATATATTTGTGGATCGGATTGCACGCCGCAATGAATAAGACATTATTTATTTGAATGTTTGTGGATCGGGTTGTGTGCCGCAACAGAGAAGACATCTTTAACTGTTTTGAATTGTTGTTTTTCTTATCCTGGTTGTATTGAGAAAATTGAGCTATGAAGTTATTTTGGGGGACTCTGTTATGTAATTTTTGTTCCAATTTCCATGTTATACATGATTTCTTTGTTTTGTTGTTATTTCATTACATTCGTACATATTTTTAGTATATGCCTTGTCATAGCCTCGCCACTACCTCGTCGAGGTTAAGCTCAGCACTTACATAGTACATGGGTTGGTTATACTCATGCTATACTTATACACTTCTTGTGAATATTCTGGCGTTGGTCCCCCCAGTGCTAGTTTTTGCCTACTGGTTTGGGATCTTACACCATGTATTGTGATGCATCGTGTATTGGGCTTGGGGCGGTGTTGATGCGGGATGGTAGGGTGATTGCCTACATGTCTTGGTAGTTTAAGGTTCATGAGACGAATTACCGTGTTCATGACTTAGAGTTGCCAGTCATTCTTCACGCGCTAAATATTTGGAGGAACTATTTGTACATCTTTCATTGTGAGGTCTATGTCGACCATCAGATTCTCTAGCACCTGTTTAAGCAAAAAGACTTTAATTTTTGGTAGCTTAGATGGTTAAAGTAATGACTATGATATCTTCATATTATATCATTCGGGGAAGGCCAATATGGTGGCCGATGTGTTGAGTAGGAAGGCTGAGAGCATGGGCAGTTTGGCATATTTAAAGTTTGTATGTTACGGATCCAGTCGTGTTCTTGATTGTGTTATAGCATAGTCATCGTTGTCGGAGGGTATCATGGCTTGCTAGTTTGATGATCCTCACTTGTTGGTGTTGAACGATACGGTGTAGCGTGGTGGTGCTAAGGCGGTTGTGATTTGTGATGATGGTGTTATGTTTCTTCAGGGGCAGATTTGTATTGCAAATATTTATGGGTTGAGAGATTTGATCCTTGAGGAGGCGCACAGTTCGCGCTATTCCATTCATCCAGGTGTCACGAAGATGTAAAGTGACTTCAAACAACACTATTGGTGGCGAAGGATGAAGAAAGATATCGTTGCTTATATATCTTGGTGTTTGAATTGTCAACCTGTGAAGTATGAACATCAGAAACCAGGTGGATTGATTCAGAGAATTGCAGATACCTGAGTGGAAGTGGGAGCACATCATTGTGGATTTTGTGATAGGCTTACCACCTTGAGGAAATATGATGTAGTGTAGGTTATTGTGGACTGTTTGACTAAGTCCGCCCACTTCATTCTGGTGGAAACTTCATATTCTTCAGAGCGGTTGTTTCAGATTTACATCTAGGAGATGTTTCGTCGGCACGGTGTGCCCATTGCTGTCATTTTTGACCGAGGCATATAGTTCACAATGAATTTTGGAGATCTGTGTAGTGTGAGTTAGGCATGCGGGTTGATCTGAGCACATCATTTCATCCTCAAACGAACAGTCTATCGGAGCGCACTATTCAGATCTTGGAGGATATGTTACATGCTTGTGTTATGGGTTTCGGAGGTTCATGGGATCAAGTTTTACCTCTAGCGGAGTTCTCCAACAACAATAGTCGAGTATTCAGATGGCAGCGTACGAGGCCTTATATGGGAGGTGATGTCGTTCGTTGATTGGTTGGTTTGAGCCCAGAGATGCTAGGTTGATGGGCACTGATTTTGGTTGTGATGCTATGGATAAGGTTAAGTTAATTCAAGAGTGACTTCGCAAAGCCCACTCTAAACATAAGAGTTATGCGGACTGGAAGGTTCGTGGTATGGCATATATAGTGGGTGAGAAGTTTCTCCTTCGAGTGTTACCTATGACGGGCGTGATGCGGTTCAGAAAAAAGAGCAAGTTGAGCTTAAGGCTTATTGGGCCATTTTAGATCCTAGAGAGAGCTGGGGAAATTGCTTATAGGCTTGCATTTCCTCCTAACCTACTAGAGCACATCCGGTATTTCACGTGTCCATTCTTCATAATTACCCTGAGGAAATCTCACAGGTTTTGGACTTCAGCACAGTGCAACTTGATGAAAATTTGGTTTATGAGGAAGAGTCGGTGGCTATTCTAGACAGGCAAGTTCATAAGTTGAGATCTAAGAGTTTTCCTTTTGTGAAAGTGCAATGGAGAGGTCAGTCGATCGAGGCAGCTACATGGGAGTCCGAGACCGATATGCGGAGTAGACACCCCTACATTTTCACTAGTCCAGGTACTTTTCTATGTCAGTTCGAGGATGAATGTTTCTTTTATAGGTCGAGAATGTGACGACCCGATGGCTCATTTTGAGTACTAGCCTTAATTTTTATGATCCGAGATCTTCCATTGCTTCATTTTATGTTGCTTGATTTGCGTGTGTGGTCTATGTCACTTTTGTGTGACATTTTGAAGAAAATACTAAAAATGAAGATAGATTTGACTAAAAACTTTGTGAAATTGTTTTACTCAACTCCATTTATGAAAGATAGAGCTCGGCCTAGAGAGGATTTTGAAGAGATTTTCATTCCAACTTCATTGGTTAGTGAATTTTAACTAGTTTTGATGTATTTTCATAATCACCCATTGATTTTAACCTTTAATCTAAGAATTTATGGTAGAAATTAGGGGGTTTGGGTAGAAATTGGGGATTATTTCAAATGGAGATTTAGACTTCAAATTGAGGTCGGATTTCTAAACAAATCACATAGTCGTGTTCGGGGTTGAATGGGTAATCGGGTTTTGTTCTGAATCTCGGATTTTTACCAAGCGATCTCGGCTTGACTTTTGTTTTCTTCTAATTTCATTAAAAATTTAATCTTTTTCACTCGTGGGTAGTTTCTAAAGCTTATTTTGAATTATTTAACTATATTTTGCTAGATCTGATTGGTTTTGAGGCAAATTCTAAAGGAAAAACCGTGGTTGAGCGTTAATTGGGTTGCAGAAAGAGGTAAGTGTTGGGGTTAACCTTGAGTTGAGGAAATTATGACTTGATTGGATTATTTTCCCTTTGATTTATGTGTCGGGACGGTGTATATGAAAGGTGACGAGTATATATGTATAGTCACAAGTTAACATGCAGGTTGGGATATTTTTATTGTTTTGAATTATTTCATGCCTTCATTTAGTACATGTTATTAATTTTTAAACGCTTTAATTGCTATATTACATTTACTTGTTAAATCCATGTCTTTATCTAAATACATGCCTTAATTTCTAATTGATTCCAATTATCCGTGTCTTCATTTATTAACTGTCATTACTTTCTATTTGACCTTGTATGCTATTAGATAACTACTTTTATCCGCTTTGTGACTTTATTAGTGTAGTTATTTTATTGGGTTTTATTTTGATTACGCCATAGTCGTTTGTAGCTGTTCATTTATATAATTATAGTGTGAGACCGGGTTGTGCGCCGCAATGGTTATTGGTATTATTGTGTGGGATAGAGTTGTACTCTGCAACAGATATTGGTATTACTATTTGGGATCAGGTTGCACGCTGCAATGGTAATTTTATATTTATATTTTCGATCAGATTGCGTGCCGCAGTGAAGAAAACTTGTTATTTACATGTTTGTGGATCTGGTTGCGCGCTGCAACGGAAAAGACATTATTTATTTGAATATTTTTGGGTCAGGTGGCGCGTCGCAATGGAGAAGACATATCTAATTATTTTGAGCTATTTTTTTCCTTATCGGGGTTGTATTGAGATAATTGGGCTTTGATATTATTCTGGGGCCCTCTAATATGAAATTCCTGTTCCGGTTTCCATGTTATATGTTTTCTCTGTTTTGTTGTTATTTCATTATATTCTTAAAGGTTTTAAGTGAGTGCCTTGTTATACCCTCATCACTACCTCGCTGAGGTTAGGCTCAGTACTTGCATAGTACATGGGGTCGGTTGTACTCGTGCTACACTTCTGCACTTCTTGTGAAGATTCTAGTATTGGTCCTAGAAGTACTTAGTAGAGGCTTGCTCAGATTAGCTGATCAGAGAGACTTGAGGTACAGCTACATGGCGTCTGCATCCCTGAAGTCCCCTTTCCTATATAGTTCTACTGTTTATTTTGTTTCAAGCTATTGTACTTTCTTTCAGATTTTGGTTGTAGAACTGTTAGAATGCTCATGTACCTGTGACACTATATTTTGGGTTTGATTAGGCAGCGTTTGGAGTTATTATATTTTCTTTTAAAACTCTACCGCTTTATTTATTGTGAGATTGCTTTTAAATTTGGTTTGAAATGATTAATTATGTACTAATATTGTCTTGCCTAGCAAGTGGACGTTACGCTCCATCATGACCCCCACGGTGGAGATTCGGGATGTGACAATTGTTGGACACTAATATTTTGTATGATGCTTTGTAGAAGGTGAATTCGATAAAGGAGCGACTTCATACATTGCAGTCCAGGAAGAAGAGTTATGATGATAACAAGGCTAGTGATGTTTAATATATGGTGAGTGAGAAGGTTCTACTCAAAGTTTCTCCCATGAAAGGTGTGATGATATTCGGGAAGAAGGAAAGTTGAGCAATAGGTATTGGTCCTTTAGACATGCTTGGGAGAGTGGGGCAGTTTAGATGATCAGTTCGGCCAAAAGGTGGTGGTAGGACTATGAGTGAGGCAGACTAGCAGGTTCACCGCCACTCACTTATGATCAGTGGAGAAGTTCATTCCTTTTACTCTGAGAGAGAGTACCGCAGGTAGTTCAAACGTCTTCAGTAGGGCAGCATGATTGTTACCCAGTACGAGGCCAGATTTTTGGACCTCACGGCCCATTAGCTATATTGATTCCTACTAATAAAGAGACGGTGATGAGGTTCACTCATGCTCTTGCTTTTGGTATCAGGCTACAGATGGCCAAGGAGACTGGGATGATTTTTTTCAATGGGTAGTAGAGATTTCTAGACGAATCGAGATGATTCATGGTCAGGGTAGGGAGACGGTATCTAAGAAGAGGCCTCATTATTTCAGTGGTTTCAGTGGTGCCTCATCTGGAGGTAGAGGTTCTTTTTGTAGAGGCCATCCTCACTGGTTGATTCAGTAGGGGCTCCAGGTAGCACTTGGCGCTTCAAGCAGCCATAGTTCTTATGGGTCTCATCCTGAGAAGCCAGTCTAAAGTGCACCACTAATTCAGAGCTATTGCAATGGTTATCCAGGCCATTAGGGTCAGTCTCAGCTTCAATAGTCACAATAGCCGAGAGTGTGGAGGTAAGGGTCACATCAGGAGGTTTTGTCCTAGGTTGATGAGTAGCATACCACAGCAGGGTACTTTGTGCTATGATTCTGGCACTGGTTGCTCCATCGCCCATTTATCAAGCTAGAGGTAGGGGTTATACAGCTAGAGGTAGTGGTTAGTCCATTCGAGGTGGAGGACAACAAATTAGAGGTTTCTCAAGAGGCGGAGGTCAGAGAGGTGGGGCCCAAACCTATTTTATGCATTCCTATCTCGACTGAGGCAGAGTCATATGATGCCTTCATCATAGGTATTGTTTCGATTTTCCATAGAGTTGCCTCGATTTTATTTGATTTGGGCTCTACATATTCATATGTGTCATCCTATTTTGCTTTATATCTAGTTATGTCTCGTGATTCCTTGAGTGCTCCAGTTTATGTATCCACACCTATGTGAGATTCTATTATGGTAGATCGTTTTAATCGCTCATATGTGGTTTCTATTGGTAGCTTTGAGACTATGGTAGATCTTCAACTTCTTGATATAGTGGACTTTAATTTTATCTCGGGCATGGATTGGTTTTCACCTTATCACGCTATTTTGGACTGTCACACCAAGACTATGAAGTCAAGCCGGGGTTGCCTCGGTTAGAATGGAGGGGGACTTCTAGTTATTATACTAGTAGTTTTATCTTATGGGAAGGCTTGGCATATGGTCGAGAAGGGGTGTCTCGCATATTTGGCCTGTATCCGTGATCCTAGTGTGGAGGTTCCTTCCAAGGATTTAGTACCAGTTGTGCGTGAGTTTCCAAAGGTGTTTCCTACTGATTTGCCGGGGATGCCACCCGATAGATATATCGACTTCTGATTTGATCTGGTTCCGGGCACTTAGCCCCTTTCTACCGTGCCATACTGCATGGACCCAGTTGAGTTGAAGGAATTGGAGGAGCAATTGTAGGATTTTCTTGATAAGGGATTCATTAGACCTAGTGTCTTACCTTGGGGTGCACCGGTGTTGTTTGTGACAAAGAAGGATTGAACAATAAAGAGATGTATAGACTATCAGTAGTTGAACAAAGTCATTAACAAGAACAATTATACTTTGCCAAGGATTGATGACTTATTTGATCATCTCCAGGATGACAAGGTCTTTTCCAAGATTGATTTCTGATCTGGCTACCGTCAATAGAAGATTAGGGCATCGGATGTCTGTAAGACAGCTTTATGGACTCGCTATGGTCACTATCAGTTCTTAGTGATGTCATTTGGCTTGATTAATCCCCCAAAAACATTTATGGATTTGATAAACCGAGTTTTTAAACTCTACTTAGATTCTTTTTGATCGTCACCATTGATGATATTTCGATCTACTCACGCCGTCGGCAGGAGCACGAGCAACATCTGCAGATCATACTTCAGACTCGGAGGGATCATGAGCTATATGCCAACTTTTCAAAGTGTGAGTTCTGGTTGGACTCAGTTGACTTTTTGGGCCATGTTGTATCTTCAGAGGGAATTGAAGTGGATCCTAAGAAGATTGAGGCAGTTTATAACTAGCCTAGACCTGCTTCAGCTACAGAGTGTTAGAGCTTCTTAGGTTTGGTAGGCTACTATCGCCGGTTTGTGTAGGGGTTTTCATTTATCTCCGCCCCATTGACCAACTTGACCCAGAAGGGTGTTATTTTCAGATGGTTTGACGAGTGTGAGTTGAGCTTTCAGAAGCTCAAGACTGCAATGACTACAACCCCAGTGTTGGTGCTGCCTACAGGTTCGAGATCTTACACCGTGTATTATGATGCATTATTTATTGGGCTTGGCGCAATATTAATGTAAGATGGTAGGGTGATTGCTTAAGCATCTCGGCACTTGAAGATTCTTGAGAAGAATTACCATGTTAATTAGTTAGAGTTGGCAGCCATTGTTCATGCGCTGAATATTTGAAGCCACTATTTGTACGGCATTCATGTGAGGTCTATACCGACCATCAGAGTCTCCAGCACCTATTCAAGAAGAAAGACCTTAATTTATGGTAGCGAGGATGGTTAGAGTTGCTGAAAGACTATGATATCGCCACATTATATCATCCGAGAAAGACTAATGTAGTGGCAGATGAAGGAAGGCGTAGAGCATGGGCAGCTTGGCATATTTATTGGTAGTAGAGAGGCCATTAACCATGGATATTCAATATTTACCCAACCGGTTTGTGGTACTGGATGTTTCGGAGCCCAACAGGGTTCTTACTTGCATTGTGGCACAGCCTTCATTGTTAAAGTGTATCAAGGCTCTCCAGTTTGATGATCCTCACTTGTTGGTGTTGAAGGATACGATGCAGCCAGGTGGTGCTAAGGAGGTTGTGATTGGTGATGATGGTGTTATGCGGCTTCAGGGGGGATTTGTGTTCCAAATGTGAATGGGTTGAGAGGCTTGACCTTGAGAAGGCTCACAATTTGCGTTATTCTATTCACCCAGGTGTCACGAAGATGTACCATGACTTGAAACAACACTATTGGTAGCGAAGAATGAGGGAAGACATCATTGCTTATGTATCTCAATGTTTGAATTGTCAATAGGAGAAGTATGATCATTTGAAATGGGGTGGATTGACTTAGAGATTGGAGATACCAGAGTGGAAGTGGGAGCGCATCACTATGGATTTTTTGGAAGGATTCCCACTGACCTTGAAGAAATATGATACAG
Source organism: Nicotiana knightiana (assembly GCA_005239525.1). Classification (NCBI taxonomy): domain Eukaryota; kingdom Viridiplantae; phylum Streptophyta; class Magnoliopsida; order Solanales; family Solanaceae; genus Nicotiana; species Nicotiana knightiana. The sequence goes on along the minus strand of ML425533.1, from coordinate 3,529 downwards.
TCTGAGTTATTGTGGATCGGTTTACTAAGTCTATGCACTTTATTCTGGTGGCGACTTCCTATTCTTCAGAGTGGTTGGCTCAGGTTTACATTCAGCAGATTATCCGACTGCACGACTTTCCCGTTTCCATCATTTCTAACAGAGGCATGCCGTTCACATCACATTTTTTTAGAGTCGTGCAGCGTGAGTTGGCACGCGGGTTGAGCTGAACATAGTGTTTCATCCTCAGACAGACGGACAGTCTGAGTGCACTATTCAGATCTTGGAGGATAAGTGATGTACTTGTGTTATGGATTTTGGAGGTTCTTAAGACCAGTTCTTACCACTTGCAGAGTTTTCCTACAAAAATAGTTACCAGTCGAGTATTCATATGGCGCCGTATAAGGCCTTATATGGGAGGCAATGTCGTTTGCAGATTGGTTGGTTTGAGCCTGGAGAGGCTAGGGAGTTGGGCACTAATTTGGTCCGTGATGCTATGGAAATGGTTAAGGTTATTCCGAAATGACTTTATACAGGTCAGTCAAGATAGAAGAGTTATGCAGATCAAAAGGTTCAGGATGTAGCTTATATTGTGGGGGGGAAGGTTCTTTTCCGAGTGTCGCCTATAGAGGGCGTGATACGGTTGGGAAGAAGTGTAAGTTGAGCTCGAGGTTTATTGGGCCGTATGAGATCTTATAGAGAGTTGGGGAGGTTTCCTACAAGCTTGGATTACCTCCTAGCCTATCAAGAGTACATTCGGTATCCCATGTTTCTATGCTTCGAAAGTACCATGAGGACAGCTCGCATGTTCTTGACTTCACCACGGTTCAGTTTGATGGAAAGTTTTCCTATGAGGAGGAGCCGATGGAGATTCTAGTCCGGCACGTTCGAAAGTTGAGATCTACGAGTTTTCCTTCTGTGAAAGTGCAATGGAGAAGTCAGCCAATCAAGGAAACTATGTAGGAGTCCAAGTCCGATATGCGTAGTAGATATCCACACATTTTCACCAGTCCATTTACTTTTCTATGTCCATTTAAAGACAAACGTTTCTTTTAGAGGTGGAAAATGTGATGACCCCATAGGTTATTTTGAGTACTAGCCTTAATTTTCATGATCCAAGACCTCTCGTAACTTCATTTGATATTTCTTGGTTTGCATGCATGGTCCGTGTCGCTTAGCAAAAAGCTTTTATGTGAAATTTCGAAAAACAATGAAAATTTTTATTAAGAATAAGGCTAGAGTTGACCACGGTCAACATTCTAGGTAATTGACCTCGGACCGGTGTTTTGATGATTCCGGTAGGTCTGTATTGTGATTTTTGACATGAGCTTATGCCCAAAATTGAATTCAGACGTCCCTAGGTCGATTTGACTTGTTTTACCGAAAGTTAGAAATTTGGATATTTGAAAATCTCCTAGGTTTGGCCGTAGTTTGACTTATGGTTATCGGGTTTGGATTTTGTTTTAGGACTTGGAATATGTCTGTTTTGTAGTTTGAAACTTGTCTGCATTTTTCTGAGTTGGTTTGATAGGATTCGGACGCTTGGTTGCAATTCTAGAGGTTCTTGAGTTTTATTTTTAATTTAATGCATTTTGATGTCCGATTCGTGGTTTTAGATATATTTTTTGTATTTTGATCACATGAGCGAGTTTATATGATGTTATTACACTTTTTTTCATGTTTGGCTTGGAGCCCGAAGGGCTTGGGTGAGTTTTAGATGCATTACGAATGATGTTGGCCAGTTTGAGGACTGCTACTGCTGTGGTTGTATCTAGTGTCTGATGCAGATCTCGCAATTGCAAGGTCTGGCTCGCAATTGCGAACAATAGTTCAAATTTTCAAGCAGGAGACTAGGCTCTGTGACATTGCATTTTAAAGGATATGGTTCGCATTTGCGAACTGGCTGGGACATCTTTTGTGATCATCTTGGTTGAATTTGGGACCCCTGACAACTTAGAACAACTTCCTATTTGCGAAGCTTTGGGCAAATTTGAGATGGGAGCAGACTTCGCAATTGCAAAGTCAATGTCGCAATTGTGAGTCATTATTCGCAATTGTGAACCCAGTGTCACAATTGCGTCATCTGCGCCTGATCATAATGTTTGGAAATCGGGATTTGAGTCTCATTCTCTAATGTTAGAACCCTAGACTCGATGGTAGGAGATTTGGAGAGGGGATTTTCACCTAGAATCATTGGGTAAGTGATTTTGATTTATTTTAAATGATATTACATGATTATACAAGATATTTAACATCAAATTAATGAGAATGTAAGAGAAATTTTGGGGATTTTTGTCTATTTTCTAAAAAAATAAGAACTTAGGATTTGAGAGTTGAATTATACTCGGATTCTGAAAAGAAACACATATATGGAATCGTGGGTTTATGGGTAAACTAGATTTACCCTTGGACTCGGGTTTTGATCGGGCGAGCTCAGGGTTGACTTTTGACTTTTTCCTATTTCGTCAAAGATCGAATCTTTTTCACTTGTGTGTAGTTTCTAAAGCTTATTTTGAATTATTTGAACTATATGTGGCTAGATTTGACCTGTTTGAAGGCTAATTCTAAAGGAAAGGTCCTGGTGGAATGATGATTTGATTGCAGAAAGAGGTAAGTGTTGTGTCTAACTTTGACTTGAGGGAATTAGGACTCCTCGACTATTGTTTATGTGGATTATGTGGGGGGAAACAACATATATGCGAGGTGATGAGTGTATATGCATCTTTGTGGGATTTAGCATGCGAGGTTGGGCTATTTATTTTCATGTCTTCATTATTCCATGTTATCTCTTGTTATATGCTTTAATTGTTACATGTTCCCACTTGACATATATGCTTTACTGTAAGGGCCCGCAAAAAGTTTCATAAAACCCGGGGTCCGCGGTGCGGACTTTTTGGGTTGAACAGTGCGCTGGAGAGTTGAACGAAAATGTTTGGAAGAATATGGCATTTTTGCGCCACATTATGCGGCCACAAAATGGTCACAGAGTGAGGCAGTCATTTGGGAAATTTTTTGATGTCATTTCGCGGCCCATTATGCGACCGCAAAATGATTTCATGGGCCGCACACTGATTGCAGAACTAACTTAGAAATTTTACGGAGGGAGGTTCTGCGGCGCATTATGCGACTGCATAACAGGTATGTGGACCGCATAACGGCAATTGAGTGGGGCAGACCATCCCAATTCCGGAGGGCCATTTCGCAGCCTATTTTGCGGATCGCAGAAGAATTATGCGGTCTCATATGCGACCGCAGATCCCGTTGTAGCTTCATTTTTGGGTTTTTATAATCCGACCCACTTTTGGTAAAACACTTTTAGGGGTCATTATAGAAAGATAAAATTACATTTTAGAGAGAGGGGAAGGTGTTGTAGAGTTAGAAGAGGAATTCTAAGCCATTTTCATCAATCTTTGGCCAAATCTTGGAAGATTAACAAGGAAAGCACACTAGGTCTTCATCCTGGAGGTAAGATTCTACAACGTAACTTTTAATTTCGAAATTTAACTAGAAATGGGCATGGGTAAGGGAGTTGTTTATTTTACATGCATGT
>ML425532.1:0-11085 GCA_005239525.1 Nicotiana knightiana | reverse complement strand
CTACTTTTCTCTGCAATACTCTTTTCTTCTTTTATTATTTTATAACACGTTATCAGCACGAGATTCTAACCAATTGAGTAGAAGCTTTGATATTGAGCATAATGATTATCAATTGTTCCATGAACTTCCTTTATGATCAAATTCTGGATTTAAGGTAAATATTTTACTTTATTTTTCTCTTTTAAATTCTTGAAATTCTATAATTTGATTTTAAATACAAGCAAAGACAATAAACTTTAACTATCATTGAGTCCAAATTATCTCTGGCTTTGCTCTCGGCGTAGGTTATGCTAACTTGCACCGACCTTGGTAGACATGGCTAAGAAGAGAGGACGCCCGTTCAAAAATCCATCGCTCGTTACTATAGGAAGTTCTGTCAGTGCAACTGTAATCGCAGACATACTTGAATGTGGTAATACACAACAAATCGCAACCCCAACTGGACCACCATTTACAACTAAGTCACTAGAAGTGGGGATGGCCAGTGCTCATGTTGGTGCATAAAAAAAGTTGGTTATAAGTCCAAGCCCCTCGATTAATCAAGGAAGCTCAACTAACACTGTGGAGAAATCGATTACTCAAGAGATCCAACCTAGCCCAGTTCAAATTGAGGTCAATCAGCTGCGACCCGAGCCAATTGCAATTGAGAAGGAGAATTTGACTGAAACACCCTGGGCAAAACTTTTTGCTGGAAATAGATCTGCAGAAAATGGTATGTCTCTAACCTATATTGCTTCAGAAGTAGTGAATGGTCAATACGTGGTGAATTTAGACAAATTGGAGGTGGAAAACGAGACAGAAAAATGGAGAAAAGCTCTTATTGTCTGTGTAATTGGGGAATTTGACTATATAGTAACCCTCCTCATGCAAGAATAAATCGGGCTCAAATACACGTCGTAGAGAAAAGCTCTTATTGTCTGTGTAATTGGGGAAATGCCAAGGTACAATCAGATGCTCCGTTATATCTCCCAGAACTGGAATAATGTAGTTGAGCCCGATTTATTCTTGCATGAGGAGGGTTACTATATAGTCAAATTCCCCAATTACACAGACAATAAGAGCTTTTCTCTACGACGTGGATTTGAGCCCGATTTATTCTTGCATGAGGAGGGTTACTATATAGTCAAATTCCCCAATTACACAGACAATAAGAGCTTTTCTCCATTTTTCTGTCTCGTTTTCCACCTCCAATTTGTCTAAATTCACCACGTATTGACCATTCACTACTTCTGGTGCACAGGTCACGTAGAAGAAGAGTGGTCTCAGACGATGAGTCTACACCCGTGGCAGTGTCTCCTGTACCTGATGTCAGACCTTCTACCCCCGAGGATTCTTCTTCTTTTCTTGCTCGTGATTATGTGGATCATCTATTCCACGAAGGTTTTGGCCCTGCTGTTAATGAGGCACCTCTGGATATTTTTGCTCCCTCCTTTAGAGAAATCTCTTCATCCGTTCCGGCTATTTCCACTGCTCCTTTGGCCATTTATGCTCCCGTTGCTGCCTTGCCCGTGGATTTCTCAGCTCCTCAAGTTTTCGTGCCTGAGACTTCTTCAGCTCCACAAATTTCATTGCCCGTGGCTTCTTCATCTCAACCTGCTTCCGTGACTCATGTTAGAGAAGTAGGGTCTTCCAGCAGGGAGATGAGGCAAGTGCTAATTGAGGTTCCGGCTGATGGGAGCCTTTTTAAGAAATCCGGCCAACTCGAAGTGTGGCTGAAGCCTTTGATTGGCCCAACAGAGAGGACCAAGCTAGATAGCCACAGTTCTCTTACCTAGGCTAATGAGGTTGTGCATTCCTCCTTGAAGGTAACGTTCATTCTTTTGTATTTCATTCTTATGCATGTAATTACCGTATCTAATTGATTTTGTTTTTGTAGATCAATCTCTTAGGCACAGAACTCATGAAGAGTCTAACATGGAGCAAGAGCTAAAGGAGTGGCATGCTGAAGCAGGGAATTGGAAGGGACAATGNGCGGACAAAGACAAGAGCATTCTTGAGTCTTCGTTTGTTGAGCAATTATCCCGTGCCTCGGAAGAAGTTAGGAGCTTGAAAGCCTTACTAGAGCAGAAGGAGGAATACTCAGGCGAGCTTGTGCAGTCACTTACCCGGACTCAGGAGAACCTTCGCATTCCTTTAGACAAAACCCAATCTTTGGAGGAGTCAATTGTTCCTTTGAGGGCTGCCCATGAAGCTGCTGAATTTGAGAAGGATGGGTTAAGAGCTGAGCTTCAGATATGGGAGAGAGATTATTAAAGTCTCGAAGAGGCGGCAACTGTCGATGTTAGTTGGGCGTACATGAATTCTCGCCTCAATACATTAACAGAAATGAGTCGGGGAGATTTCGACCTTAATGCTGAAAATGTTAAGATCAAGGAAGCCATGGAAAAGGCTCAACAAGGTTTGGATCTTTCTCCACCTGAAGGTGAGATTCCTGCTGTCCAAGCCTCTTCGTCCCAAGCTGCTCTTACTCCTTCTGCTGATGAAGAAGTCAATCCCCCTCCTCAAGAAGATTAAGATGTTAATTCACCCTTTTTTTTATATCTTTGTCTCAATTGGTGGTTACCCCCAGTCCCATCGGGGGTAAATTTGGATCTTTCTAAAGTCCCCAAATGACAACCTAGGGGCACCTCAATGTATATATAAAAAATCTATATGGCTAAGTGTAAGTTAATACTTAGTTTTTACTTAGCCGTTTTAATATATTAATGCAAGTATGAATTTTGTTTTCCGTTGAGTTTCAATTCGNCTCGCACCTTTTCGTAATAGGCACGGTGTCATATAAAATGTGTGCCTTTTTGTAGTAGGCATAATTTGTGAAAGAGGGCCCTTTCTGATCGACACTTAATGAAGAAGACGTCTCAACTTCATAAAGGTGTAATAATGCAATAGAGTGATAGGAATTTTTCACGTGTTTAAGAATGTTTCTGAGGAAAGTTTTTTTTTTGTCTGGGCTTTCACAACATTTTACATGTGGTTGATTATCGTCTAAAACTCATGTTGCAACTGTTTTCTTTTAATAGATTTGATATACACTTGTATTTCGTAACTGTTTTCTGTATGTAACAGTTTTTTCGAGTTAATACAAGAGGGAGACTATTTTTCGTTCGTAACAGTTTTTATTCAAATTGGGGGTTTTTACCCGTAATTATTTTTGTTGATAACAATTTTCAATAAGCACGAGGGAAATGCTCTTACATCCGTAACTATTTTACAGTTTTTTGAAAGGGTACAAGGATTTTGATCTTTCATCTATAACTGTTTATTTGATAACAGTTTTCTATATGAGTACAAAGATTTCGTAACTGTTTTTAGTTACAACAGTTTCGAATGAGTACAATGATGATGATTCTTTATCCGTAACTATTTTAAATTAGTACAAAGATGTGCATTTCTTCCTCGTAGTTAACATTTTACCTTTTAACCTGAACATGTTTGAAGGTTTTTTGGATTATGCTTTGTGTTCGAGTCTTTGGCTCTTTCGATATTACTCGTATCACTTGGCTTGTTGGATAAATGGATCTTCAGGCTAGAGCTTTGACTTTTTGATAGTCTTTTTTACTTCGTCTTTGCCTTCCATACTGTATAGTCCCCCAAGTGTTTGAGCTTTGAAGAATAAAATCTCGAGCACTTGACTATTCATTCCTTGTGGTCCTTTTCCTGAAAAGGAAAAACATACGGGACTCGAAGGTATATAATTTTTAGATGATGACTGCTTAACCCTTTAAAACGTCCATCAGAAAGTGTAACCCTAGACCGGGAATTGAGTTATTTCCTAGCGTCTTTGCAGGTCTAATATCATCATCTGGTGATGGGTTAGCTTTATACCTATCATCTAAAAAGGTTAGTAAAATTTCAAATGTTCAAAATAAAATCGAACGTGTGATACCTGACCGGGGGTACTTCTTTTCCTTAAAAGTAGTACTTCTTCAAGTGAATGGAATTCTAACTTTTCGGTAGGATTCTGCCGTCCATAGATTCCAACTCGTAGGCACCCTTCCCAGCTATGCCTCGGATTTTGTAAGGTCCTTCCCAGTTTGGATTTAGCTTTCCTACGCCTGCTTCTTTCGTTGATTGAAATACTTTTTTGAGGATGAAGTCTCCAATCTTGAAGTACTTGAGATGAGCTTTACGGTTGTAATAACACTCTATGATTTGTTTTTGAGTTGCCATCCGTATCAGTGCTGCTTCTCTCCTTGGTTCAAGCAGGTCAGATTAGTCCTCAATTCGTCGTCGTTTGCTTCCTCCGTGGCTATTGTAAGCCTTAAGCTTGGTTCGCCAATCTCTATAGGTATTAAGGCTTCTGAGCCATAAACAAGCGCGAATGAAGTTTCTCCCGTGGTTGTTTTTGAAGTTGTCCTGTATGCCCATAGTACCGCTGGTAACTCATCAGGCCAGTTTACTTTGGCTCTATCTAGACGCTTGTTTAGATTGTTGATGATGAATTTATTCGTTGACTCAACCTGACCGTTAGCCAAGGGATGGTATGGCGTTGAAGTGATCCATTTAATTTGCCAGCTTTCGAAGAATTCTGTGATTTGCGAGCCTATGAATTGTGGGCCATTATCACACACGATCTCCTTTGATATCCCAAAGCGGTATATTATGTTTCGCCATAAGAAACTTTTAACTTCCTTTTCTCGCACCTGTTTGAATGCTTCTTGCTCTACCCATTTTGTAAAATAGTCGGTTAGCACGAGAAAAAACCGTACCTGTCCTTTAGCTGTGGGAAGAGGTCCCACTATGTCCACCCCCTATTTCATGAAGGGCCATGTGGATATTATTGGGTGCAATAGTTCCGATGGTCGATGCATGTTATTAGCAAACCTTTGGCATCTGTCGCATTTGGACACAAAGTCCTTGGNTGAGTGATTTCCACAGTGTCCTTCGTGGACTTCTTTCATCACAAACTCCGTTTGGTTAGGTCCGAGGCATTTTTCTAGGGGCCCTCCGAACATTTTGCGATATAACGAGTTGCGAATGAGGCAACACCGTGCAGCTTTGCGGCGAAGTGCTTGAGCTATTTTTTTGTCTTCATGTACGGTGCCATTCTATAAAAAAATTTGGATTTCATTTCTCCAATCCTAGGTTAAATTGTTGAAAGTTACCTTATTTCTATCCTGGTCGATCGCTGAATGGAATAGATAAACGACAACTGCACTGTCGTTGTTTGTTACTTCTGTGACTGCTGCGAGGTTAGCTAATGCATCTGCTTCTGCATTTTCCTCTCTAGGTATTTGTACTACCTTCCATATTTTGAATTGTCTCACGAGCTCTCGTGCCTTTTCCAGATACTGTAGCATCCGAGTCTCTCGAGCAATGTAAGTCCCCTGCATCTGATTTACTACCAGTTGAGAATCGCTTTTGATCTCGATTTGCTCTATTGAAAGCTCTCGTGCAAGTTCTAACCCTGCAATAACAACTTCGTACTGTACTTCATTGTTAGTTATAGGATAACATTTGATAGCCTGCCGTGTCTTTTCACCCGTGGGTGATATTAAGACTATGCCTAAGCCGACACCTTTTATATTGGAAGAACCATCGATAAATAGGGTCTATAGACCTGGATTAACACCGTAGAAGATTTGCAACTCTTTTTCCACTTCAGGGACAATGCTATTACTAAAATCAACGACAAAATCAACTAAGATTTGAGACTTGATTGCAGTCCTAGGCCGATATATTATTTCATGCTCACTTAATTCTATGGCCCACTTGGCTAATCTTCCTGATAATTCTTATTTATGCAATATGTTTCTTAATGGATACGAGGTCACAACTGTGATTGGATGGCATTGAAAGTATGGCCTTAATTTTCTAGATGCCATGATTAAAGCTAAGGCTAACTTTTCTAGATGTGGATATCTAGTTTCAACATCCAATAATGTCTTGCTTATATAATAAATAGGAGATTGTTTATCTTTATTCTCCCTTACCAATACTGCACTTACATCAATTTCCGAGACATCAAGGTAGACGTATAGCCGCTCCCCCTCCTTCGGCTTTGACAACAACAGAGGTTTGGATAGATAAGCCTTTAGGTCTTTGAGAGCCTATTGACATTCTTCAGTCCATTAACCGATTTTGCTTTTTGAGAACTGCAAAGAATTTGATACTTTTCTTGGAATATTTGGAAATAAATCTTCCTAAGGCTGCAATTCTTCCCGTTAGTCTTTGAACTTCTTTTTTATTTATAAGTACATCAGGTATTGGCCTAAGAAGTTGCAAAATAACCAACTGAAATGACAAAGATTTAATGTGTTAAATGTGAAAGAAGTTGATATTTCTTATCCCTAATTATTATTAAATTTGCCTATGATACTCATGCTTAGCATCTCACTTGATTATACTAAACTGACTTATAGCATGTGTCAAATTCGACCTCTCGTCACTACCTTTCTGAGGTTAGGCGGGATACTTACTGAGTACACGTTGTTTTCGTACTCATGCTACACTTGTTGTGCATTTTTATTGCACAGGTACTTTCACAGCGATGTGGCCGGCTTGGAGACTTAGGTGAGCTGCATCATCCGAAGGCGACCCGCAGCCGACAGAGTCTCCCTCATATTGTATTTATTTTCATTTTATATTCCTTGTCTAATTTGTATTTCGGACAAGCTTTGTAGTATTTGTGAAATTCTTAGAATTTGCTCATGCACTTGTGACACCGGGTTCTGGGCTGTGTTTGGGATGTATTTTATAAAAATGGAATATTAAATTGTCGTATTTACTTAGTGGATTTTATTCAATTATTATGTAATGAAGTGAAAGGTAATGATTTAAAAAATGCTAAAACAGGAAATTTAACTTAACCATTTAATGATTGGCTTGCCTGACAGTGGTGTCCGGCGCCATCACGACCTTATGGTCGTGACAATTTGAGGGGCCATTTGCGGTTCGATTTTGATGTTCTTGGTATGTATAGACTCGTGGGAGGATAAGGATTCTAGTTTTGTGATTTTCACCGAATTTCGAGACGTGAGCCCAGGGGTCGGGTTTGTCCAATTTCGGGATTTGTGCTTAATTTTGATAACTTTCGAATGGGTTTTATCTCCCTCGCATTTATTGATGATATTAATATGGTTTTCATTAGAGTCGGAGCAATCGAGAGCCGATTCGAGAGGCAAGAGCATCGCGGATTAGTATTTGAGCCGGTTTGAGGTAAGTAATGACTGTAAATCTTGTCCGAAGGGTTTGAAACCCCGGACTTCACATTTTTATCAATGTTTGGAGTGGCGCACATACTAGATGATGCGTGTGTGGCGCGCACGGTTAGGGGATTGTGACTTGGTCCATCCTGTGTCAACTGCTAAGTTGTGTATTGATTCTACCTCATATGATATTCATGTTTTAAGACTATTATTATATTTTGGGTTGTACGCCATGTTTGGGGCCTTGTGCCGACCTGTTTGGACCCCTTGGGGGCTGTTTACTGCTATTCCTCACTGTGTTGACTATGATATTCATATTTTAAGACTATTATTATATTTTGGGATGTACGCCATGTTTGGGGCCTTGTGCCGACCTGTTTGGACCCCTTGGGGGCTGTTTACGGCTATTCCTCATTGTGTTGACTTATGATTCACACTCAGTCCTTTCCTGTTTAACTGATTTCGAAACTCAGTCTCATTTACACTACTTTTGTGATAAAAAAAATGATATGCCACGAGATGGCTTGATATTAGATGTGATGACCCAAAAGGTCATCTTGTGTAAATTTAGCAAAAAAAAAAATTGCATTCCGAGGCCCTGAAAGCCTCCTTTAATCTTACCTTGATGTGCGTGCACAGCCCGAGCACATAGCCGGGAAGTCTATATGTAGAAATGTGTTGAACAATTGAATTTATGATAATTAATGGAATAAAGTTGATTTTGATCAACATTTTTGGTAAACGGACCCGTGATCTGACGGTCCCGGAGGGTTTGTAGGAAAATATGGCACCTAGGCGTATTCCCGGAATCAAATTCTGAGGTCCCAAGCCCGAGAAATGAATTTTTAAAGAAAATTATTTTCTGAAAAGTAAGAAAGACTTTTGAAAATGAACTTTGATGTGAAATCTATGTTACCGGGCCCATATTATGATTCCCAAGCCCGGAATAGGTTCGATATGTGTTATGTGAGTTATCTGTAAAATTTGGAAAGAAACAGACTTGGTTTGACGTGTTTCGGATCAAAATCAGAATAATTGAGCCTTATGAAGTTTTAAGAAAATTCTATGAGTTTTGAGGTTTAATTCATTGATTTTGATGATATTTTGGTGATTTCAATGCTTGAATAAGTCCGTAGGATGATATGGGAGTCGTGGGTGTTTTTTTGGTTATGAGACCCGAGAGCTCGAGTGAGTTTTGGGTAGTTAACGGGGTGTAAAAGACTTAGAATTTCTGGTGTAAAAGTCCATATCTAGTGTCTGGTGTTGTTCAGTGCGATCGCAGGCCTAGCTACGTGATCGCATAGTGTGATTGAGAGGGGAGGGTTCTGTGACTCTATGCGATCATATAGTTGCTTCCGCGATCGCATAGAGTATAGGCGGTCTGGGGTGGGGGCTGGTAGCATCTCTCTGCGATCGCACCATAACCTCCGCGATCGCAGACGTATGGGTCAGGTTCTTCTGCGATCGCAGCCTTCCGTCTGTGATCGCATAGTAGAAATTTCTATATCTCTATGATCGCAGCCCTTCTTCCGCGATCGCAGAGAACAAAATCGCCCTGTTATTTTCTTAAGTCAAAAACAGAATGTTATTTCGAGATTTCCACTTCTTCATCAATTCCTTCTTCTCCAAAACCCCATTGAAGACCTCCAAGCCATTTTCTCTTCCATAGCCATTTGGGTAAGTGTTCCTAACACCAATTTCTTCCACTTTCCTTCCCTAATCACTAGAATCTAGGCCTAAAATCCTAAAATAAATGTAGAAATTGGGGATTTTGGGTAAAGTTAGAGCTTTGGGAATTTTGGGTAATTCAACCTCAATTTGGGGTCGGATTTCAAAATAAATTATATTTTTAAACTCGTGGGGGTATGGGTGATCAGGTTCTGGTCCGAGCCTCGTGTTTGGACCAAGCGGACCCGGGGTCGAATTTTGGTATTTTTGGAAGAATGATGGGAAATGCATATTTAGGCTTTGGGATTGAATTATTGTGTCATTATTGATATTATTGAGTCGATTATGTCTAGATACTATCATTTCGGAGTTGGATTCGAGAAGGAAAGCAGTGCTAGAGGCTTGATTTGGATTCTTGGAATCGAGGTAAGTGTTTGGCCTAATCCTAGCTTGAGGGAATAGGTGTTGAGTTATATGTGCTACATGTTAGTATCATGTTCAATGTATAGGTGAGGTGACGAGTACCTATACCTTGTTATTAAGCATGCCCGTGAGTCATATCTTATGGTATATGTGTTTTCTTCAATATCCACTGTATTTAGGAGGTAGCTTCTATTTTGGAGATTATTCAATTATTGGAAATACTGAGTTGTGAACACTTTTTATTAGTTGTTCGGTTGAGGATTATTTTAGTTATGTTTTACGTTCAGTGAGATTGGTTATAGCTGGGTCCCTTGCCGGGACGGTGATTTTTCTGTTATTGTTCCCTTACCGGGACGGTGATATTTCTGTTATTGTTCCCTTGCCGGGATGTTGTAAATTATGTTTTGTATTGTGGTTCTTCCTTTCCAAATTGTTTTTTTGATTATTGTTGGGTAAGGAAGAGTGTAAAGCACGAAGGGTGATGCCGTGCCATTATTCATATTAAAAGCACGAAGGTTAATGTCGTGCCGATATAGTGAGGTAAAAGCACGAAGGGTGATGCCGTGCCATTGTTTATATTAAAATCACAAAGGTTAATGTCGTGCCGATATTGTGAGAGTAAAGCACGAAGGGTGATGCCATGCACTTGTTTTGGTGAGTATGAGAGTAAAGCACGAAGGGTGATGCCGTGCACTTGTCTTGGTGAGAATGAGAGTAAAGCAAGAAGGGTGATGTCGTGCACTTGTTTATTTCCCTGTTGTTATTCTGTTACTAGACGTTTGCCATGTTCTATTACTCAATGAGTGTTTTTCACTTTGTACCCTGGCTTGTTCTTCCCGTATTTGTTCTTAGTCGTTTACTTCCTGCCGTTATTTCTATTATATATTATTGAATTGCACAGGTGTTTATTATTTGTCATGTCCTAGCTTCGTCACTACTTTGCCGAGGTTAGGCTCGACACTTACTCAGTACATGGGGTCGGTTGTACTGATGCTACATCTGCACTTCTTTATGTTGTGCAGATTACGGTACTGGACCCGTTGGACAGTGATCGAGGGAGTGTCCTTCAGTCCACATGTGACACTAAGGTAGTCCTGCAGGCGTCCGCAGGCCTTGGCGTCACCTCCTATCTCATTCCTTTTTTTTTTGTCTTCTCTTGTACTTCCGAGATAGTTGTATTGTTTTTTTCAGACTTTGTTTTTAGCAAAAAAAATCTTAAACTGTTCGTGAGTTTTGTGTTACCAGTTCTGGGGGTATGTTTACGGAAATTTCGTAGTACGTATTATTTAAGTTGTTGAATTTCTTATCTTTCGCATTCTTGTTTCTATTGTTCTTCTTGTATTTCATTTTTAAATTCTAAATAACAAAGGATAAAAAGGATTTACTAATAACGTATGCTTGTCTAGCGAGTTCAATGTTAGACGCCATCACGACCTGAAGATGGGATTTCGGGTCGTGACAAGTTGGTATCAAAGCACTAGGTTTCTTAGGTCTCACAACTCACGGACAAACTTGGTAGAGTCTGAGGGATCGGTACGGAGACGTCTGTACTTATCCCCCATAGGCTGCAAAGTTAGGAATAACTTCACTTTTCTTCTTTTCTATCGTGCGATTTGAAATTCTAAATGCTAATTGAGTTTCGATTCTATTCTCTCGCAGATGGAGAGAACGCGTGCTTCCTCATCTACTGATCAGCAGTCCAACTATCCTGTTGCGGCTCCTACGAGGGGCCGAGACCGAGGCAGGGGCAGGGCTCAACCCAGAGCAGCAGCCCCAGTAGAGAACCCACAGGTAGACTTTGCCGGTGAGGTTCCTACTCAGACAGTTCCAGTTAGACCAGCTCAGG
>ML425528.1:104485-158001 GCA_005239525.1 Nicotiana knightiana | reverse complement strand
ATATATATATATATATATATATATATATATATATATATATATGTGTGTATATATATGTATATATATATATATATATATATCATAATTTCCCAAAATTTGGCAGATTATAAAAATAGCAGAATGAGATGAAACAAAAAACACACTTCCCCTAAACCTGGAGTCAACTGTCATGAGCATCTAAGACTGAAAAATACAATGCACAACATAATGACTTGCTACAACAAAAGTCTGAGGTACAAATGACCAAAAGAAACTATGATAGGAAAGGAGGTGAGCTGGAGACGCCAAGCAGCTACCTTAATCCTCGAACAACTCCAAGCTCGTTCGGAAATCAACTAGTGAGATGGTTTGGTACCTGGATCTGCACACAGAGGTGCAGGGAGTACTGTGAGTACGCCAACTCAGTAAGTAATCAAAGTAACTAAAAACTTGAGTGTAGTGACGAGCATTTATAAATCATGTAATTCCATATAATGAATAACAGTGGAAATGAATAAATCAAGTCAGGAATCTACAATTCCGAATATTTCATAAAACTCCAGTTTCAATTTAGAAATCTCGTATAAACACATTTATCATCAGAGGCTCAGTGTAAAGAAGAGTGAAAATAGCATTTTCATAAAACATAAGCCCCTCGGGCACAATATCACTCACAATAAAGCCTCTCGAGGCAAGCCTCTCAGTCACTCGTGACTTCACTATCAGTATCTTATGATCTCACTTAATACTCGTAATCAGCAAGTACCATGAACACCCGCAACTGCTGCGATGGGCAGCCCGCTCTACTACTATATATACTATTGCGGCGTGCAGCCCGATCCATATATATAACATATGTTGCGGCGTGCAGCCCGATCCATATAATAGTCGACTACGCTCACTGGGGGTGTACGGACTCCTGGATGGGCTCCTTCAGCCCAAGCTCTATATTTGCTGCGGCGTGCAGCCCAATCCAATATGTATATTGTTGTGTCGTGCAGCCCGATCCATATATAACATATATTGCTGCGGCGTGCAGCCTGTTCCATATCTATATATATATAATCTATATTGTTGCGGTGTGCAGCCCGTCCCATACTATCCTCACATACTCGGCTCTCGGCATGACTCAGTCATCCTCATAATCTACTTGGGTAATTCATCTCAACTCACGGGACTCAACTCAAAATGCTTCTCAGAGTTTTCAAAGCAGTGTGATAACAGTGAAAATAACAACAAGTAGGAAACATGACTGGGTTCAGAATTGTATTAGGATAGGGGGGAAATAGTGTAAAAGTACCGCTGAGGGTCTAAACAGGTCGGCACGAGGCCCCAAACATGGCTGACAGCCCATAAACAAGTAATAACTTCTGAAAGACAGGATATCATAAGGTTTCAAATTGAATACGCAACTTAATAATCACTACGGGACGGACCAAGTCACAATCCCTATCAGTGCACGTCAACACGCTCGTCACCTAGAATGTGCATCATCTCATTTATCAAAAAAATATAACATATCGGGTTTTCATACCCTCAAGTTTAGAGTAACAATCGTCACTTACCTCAAAACATCCCAAAAGCTACTCTGTGATGCGCTTGCCCCTCGAATTGGATCCCAAATGCTCTGAAACTAACCAAAACCAGATTAACATCATCAATATGCTAAAGGAACAAAACACAATCGAAAACTATCAATTTAGACACAATTCTCGAAATTTGGCCAAACCCGAACCCTGGGCCCATGTCTCGAAATTCGATAAAAATCACAAAAGTATAATCCTCATTCTCGTACGAGTCTAACCACACCAAATTTACCAAAATCCGACCTCAATTGCCCACTCAAATCACCAAAAGAATTTTTCAAATCTTTCCTCCTATTTTTCCCAAGTGTTCTACTTTAATTCCTCAAATTCAATGGTGAAAATCAAGACAAATTCATGAAATTGAACCAAAAATGATTGAAGAACACTTACTACAAGAACCCCACTGAAAAGCTCGTCCAAAATCTCTTTTCCCCGAGCTCTCCTATGAAATATTGAGTTATGGCCAAGAACCCCCGAATTTGGAACTTAAAACTGTCTGCCCAGGCCAATTTCTTCACTGCGATCGCGGAAGCTCCCACGCGATCGTGAAGAACAAATCTACTGCCTCATCAAATTACGCTACGCGATCACAGACATACACACGCGATTGCGATTCAGCAGGACATAAACCCACGCGATCGCGAACCATTCTACGCGATCGCGAAGAACAATGACTCAGCCCCCTTACGCGCCCATCAACTCTATGAGAACGCGAACAACACCACGCGATCACACGGCACAACAACCTCACACTCACGCGATCATGACCTCCACCACGTGATCACATATAACAAGAGTCCTTCCATCCCCAGCTAGGCCTATGCGATCGCAAACATCCTCCCGCAATCGCGTAGAAGGAAACAAAAAACTCAGACAAGCAAAATCTGCTAAGTTTTTAAACCAAGAGTTGGTCTGTTAACCACCCGAAACACACCCGAGGCCCTCGGGACCTCAACCAAACATATCAACATATTCCATAACCTCATTCAAATTGAACCTTCGAAACACCAAAAACAACACAAAACCACTAAAATTACATCAAATTCAAACCTATGAACTTTGAAACTTCTAAATCTCGCCAATGATGCCGAAACCAACCAAAACACATCCGATTGACCTGAAAATTTGCACACATATCCAAATGACATTACAAACCTGCTCCAATTGTCGGATTTCCATTCCGACCCCGATAGCCTATTTTTCACCACCGACCAGAAATCGCTAAAAACTAACTTTCGCTGATTCAAGCCTAATGCTACACCGGACATCCAAAATTCATTTTGAACACACTCCTAAGTCCCAAATCACCTAAAAAAGCTATCTGAGCCATAAAATCCGCATTCCGAGGTCCTTTGCCGATAAGTCAACTCCCAGTTGACTTTTTCAACTATAAAGCTAATTTAAGTGACTAAGTGTCACAATTCTCACCACGGCCACTCCGAACCCGAACCAACCGGCCCAACACAAAATAAATAAGCAACATATGATAAAGCAAAAACAAGGGAAATGGTACTAATCACACGGAACGACCGGTCGGGTCTTTACAAAAAATTTATTTCATCCCATTTAATAGGTCTTCAGGTAGGAAGTTTAGACTTACCAAAATTAGTTTCTATAAGAATAGTCTCATTTTTTAAAATCCATAATTCTGCACATAGGATTAAAAGTATATAAAGCTTATAATTGTAACGACTTGACCGGTCCATTTGAGCTCTAGCGTATCGCTCGGCAATTTGAGGCATTTCGTAGCTTCACTTCATGTTTTATTACTTGTACGCATAGTCGGAATCGAATTTCGAGAATTTCCCAGTTGATTCAGATGAAAAATTCTAATTTCAGAACTTTTAATAGAATAATTGACTAAGGTTTGACTTTTGAATAAACGATCTCAGAATTGGTAGTTGAAGGTTCCAATAGGTGCGTATGATGATTTCAGACTTGGGCGTATGTTGTGGTTGAGTATCAGGTCACTCGAGAGGATTTTGACGCTTATTGTGGAAAGTTGGCACTTTAAAGGTTCTAGAATTTCCTAAGTTTGGTTTGAGGTGGAATTTGGTGATATCGATGTCTGTTTGGGTTCCTAGCCTTGGAATTTTGTATCGTGATTTGTGACTCGTGCGTATAGTTTTGCGTCATTCTGGAATATTTTGATATGATTCGGACGCGTTCGTTGAAGTTTGAAAGTTGAAAGAAATATTTTTATCGTCGATTCATGATTTTTATGTTATATTTGGCGTTTTGAGCCTTTGAATAAGTTTGTATAAGGTATTGGGACTTGTTGCTATGTTTAGACAGGGTTCTGAGGGGCTCGGGTGAATTTCGGGGTGGTTTCCGACCATTTATAGGCCATTTTTAAATACTGGATTGTTGGCGACAGCAGTGTGCATCATGATCGCGGACATTAGATCGCATTCGCAAAGAGAAAAATGGGAGAAAGGGTCTGTGAATCGTGTTCGCGGAGGCATATTCACGTTCGTGAAGAAGATATTTCGGTTGCACAGGGCTGACTTTGGAAGCTCATATCTTGCAATCTATAAGGAACTTGGAGATGATCTAAAAAAAAAATTTATAGCTCTTGGTGACTAGTTTTGAGAAAGTCAAATCATTTGTCATTTTAAGGTTTGTAGAAAAAGTTATGACCATTATACTAGAGGCAATCTCTAAGAGTTGTGCAACTTGTTCTTCGCGATCGTGATTGATTTTTCACGATCGCGAAGGAAAATTTTGAGCTTAGAAAAGTTGTGCGTCTCTATCGCAAAGCATTTTCTGCAATCGTAAAGGACAAATACCTGGGAAAAAGCTATATTTCGGGGGATTTTATCATATTTGGAGTGTTTGAGCTCGGATTGAAGAGATTTTCGCCATATGGATTGGGCTAAGTGTTCTCTACTCATTTTTATTATATTTCATGAATGTATTCTCATTTTTTTTTGCATTTGGTTGGTGATTTAAAAAGTGAAATTGGGGGGGGGGGGGGGGGGGGGGGGGGGGGCAGGGGGTTTAGTCTAAAGTTTCATAAAGTAAATTTTTGAGTTTTGAACGTCCATTCGGAGTCGGATTTGAGTGAAACTAATATGGTTGGACTCGTAATTGAATGGATTATCGAATTTTGTGAGTTTTTCTGGGTTCTAGGATTGTGGTCCTAGTGGTTGACTTTATTGAATTTTTGAACGGAGTTTGGAATTGTTATAAATTGATTTGTTACGAGTATTAGAGTATATTTTTATTGGGTTGCACATTGTTTGACTAGTTTTGGAGCGATGGGCATTGGTTTGAGGTACAAGAGTGGCGTTAGAGCCGGTTATGAAATTTCAGAGCGAGATCAGTCTCCTATTTAACCCTGTGAGGGGAAATTTATCCCATAGGTGTTATATTCTTATGCACTACATGTTGTGGGAGCTATACACATATGAGGAGGTAACTGATAATTGAGAGCTTGGATTTAGTGTTCAGATGAGGATTGTACCACATACCTATATTTGTTTATACTGTTTATTACCCTGCCGTATATTTGTTTACTTCCTACTCTATTTGAGTTATTATACCACTATTAAGTATCGATGTCGATCCTTCGTCACTATTTTTTCGGAATTAAGCTAGATACTTACGGGATATACGTTGATTTACATATTCATGCTATAATTGTTGCACTTATTGTACACGTATATCTATATATAAGGTACTATGTTAGCACCCTACCTATTTTGTCTTTTCTTTAAATGGCCTTAACTTTTAATTTCTACTTCAACAGTGAGAGGTTTTTATTTGTCATTTTGTACCAAAACAAGAATTTGCTTCTGTTAGCTCTCTCTCCCGATTTTTCAACCTCTATCTTCTCTCTCACTTCTCTCTTGCAGTTGTTGAAATTTGAGTTTTAAATTCTGGGTTGTGAATCGAAATCTTGTAGCTGTTGTGGACTCGAAATTGGGGTGGTAAACGAATACAACCTACCATTTTGACGAACGGTGGTAAACGAATACAACCTACCATTTTGACGAACTCTAAAACTTGAATTTGGGCTTGAAATTTTAATTTTGTGATAGATTGTTACTTTGGATTTGTGTCAAAGTAATTTTGACATAGAAAACTGAAGGGAAATACCGTCGAAAGCATTGATCTGTCAAAAAGTTGGAATCCTCCATTGATAAACCTTTGAAGCTTCTGGATTTGTATAAGATCTGAAATTTTGAACTCAAAATTGATTGGGTGTTAGCTTAAAGTGTTGGAAACTGTTTTGCAAACTTGAATTCGAAGTTTGGGGGAGTTTTGGCATTGATTTGAGGTGTAGCCAGATTAAAAATTCAGTTGAAGCTCAAGCTTCTTATATGTGGAAAATTAAATTAAGCTTCCACTTTTTCTCCAATAAAGAGGAAAATTGTTGAATCACAGTAACCATCTTCAATCAAAATCCACTTAAAACAAAGTCAGCCCCTCTTCGTTCCCTTTCTTCTTCACAAGATTCATGATTACGGGACCGAGGGAAAAGATGGAGAGAGAGACCAGGGAGAATTGGTTACATGATCTGATATAATATTTTTGTAAGAAGACCAAAAAGTCTTCTCTATTAAATGTGTTGGAATAAGTTGTTGAGGGTATTTAAGGAACATATTACCTTCATGTAGTATGTTAGCAATACCCATATATATTGTTTACCTTGAAAATGGAATTACAATTAGATTTAATTTGGTTGTTCTAAAAATATGTGATGTATTTTAATACTAGTTATTTAGGCAGTAGATTCTAAGTGGGAAGCGAGAAAACGAAATAAGAGCAAAGGATAATGAGATTATACAAATCGAGCAGTGGAGAGATGGGGTCTCGAGCTTTATCGGAATGATCCTTGAGGTTGAGCTCAAGAGCTTGACAAGGGGCTGTCGAGAATGATATAGCAGTATTGAAGGCTTCGAAAATGGCCTATTTTTGATTAATAAAGAGTCATAAATGAAGAACAACTAATGGACACAATAAATGAAAGGCAATAAATCAGTGAAACAATTGTAGAGAATGTTTAGCTTAGAGAGCAGAGAATGTTCTTGTTCTTGTATTTAATGCCATGTGTCTTACAATGTGACAAGGGTCCCCTTTATATATGAGGGAGAATCCCAACACACTACATGTGTAATTATTACAAAAGAGATATGGTTGGTACATCTATTAGATACCACGGTACGGGCTTGTACTATTTTGCGTACTTGGCCAGCTTTAACCACATGCCTTTTGGGAGTTTCCCGTCTTTCCATGATGGTCTTCGATCTAAATTGCTTCGGGGTCAAGAACCCTCGATATGCCCCCTCGATGCCTAAACTCGAACCTTTGGGCCTTCTGAGTGTCGTAATGATCGTAAAATCGGGTTCTCCGATTTTAGCCGTATACAGATAGTCCTCGCGTTTCTTAGAATAAAGTGATAAGAAACGGCCTTGACTTCTTGCCTCTTCGACATCCCTATTATGACGCCAGTCTCTTCAGAGCATTAAATGATGTGACATAAAAAGCTGCGCAGAGGTCGCACTCAACACAATTCTCGAGATACCCACGAACCGTTATTGGTTCGACCTTTCCGCTTCAAGCATGACCAAAGGGCTTCAATAAATACTTCAATCACTTGCATTTTCACAATTTTACATCTTCATCAAACCTTCAAATTCTTACTAAGTGTTTCCGACTCTTACCTTCTATCTGCATTTGCTTCTTCATCTTCTCTCTTCATAACTCAGTTATAACCATGGCAAAAACTTACAAAACGGTACCTCAAGAAGAGGGAGCCACGTTTTCATCACGCCCGTCTAAGGGCAAGTCAAAAACTCCTCCTACTATCGAGCAATGCATCACTGGCCCTTTCGACACCGTCTCCGATTTCACGATTGAAAAACCCCCTTCTACACCGGGCTGATGCGAGCCCATGTCTTGATATATAAGTGTAGTATCCGATACAGAGAGGGTAAAAATTGACTTCCGTTGGGGGAAGGCGGCCTGAGTAGAAATCCCTAAAGCTAACGAAAGCATAATCACGCATAAGGCTGAATTTCTCAGCGTATATACATACCCTTTTACCTTAGACCCCATAGATTCTTCCTCTCTACCGATTGGCCCGGTGATTCTCCATATTTACCATAAATATCGAGTGACACTCTGTCAGATTTATCCTTCTTTTTGGAGGATTGTATATATGATTCAACACATTACCAACGTGGTCGAGGGAATGACTTTCACCCTCGACCACTCGATCAGATCATACAACCCTAGCCTCTTCCGAGAAGGCATAATTAAGCTGCACCGTCGATCTGCCAAGGCGTTCTTCGCCTGCATCGATGAGGATAAGGATCGGGAATGGATGAGCAGATTTGTTAGAATCAGAACTTTGGACGTCATCCCTTCTGATAGTGTGTCGTTCCCGGAGGAATGGAAAATGAAACCTAAGTATCCCTGAATTTAGTATGGTTTTCCATATCTTTTTCTCTTGACGGATTTCTTTCTAATTGTGTAGCCACCGTTTGGTTTCCCGGCGCGGTTCAGGGCCTTCCGGGGTGGATTAGACTTTTGGACTCCGCTTTTCCATATAACAAACGAGTCTGGCGCGATCTGACTAAAACACGGTGGCAGGCTAAGAACCACGGTATGCTTCCGTTGTTTTTGTTTTCTCATTCTTTGTAAGTATTTTCTATGGTGGTGCTTTTTTCATAACACGTTTTTTCAGGCCTTGGGGAAAGCGTGTTGATGAGACCGCCTCCTCCTGGTGAGGAAGAGGCACCGAAGACTGCCAAGGACCTCTGCTTCTTTCCCGGTCAGTGATATACCGCTGGCGCATGGAGAGTTAACCTCGAGCTGTTTTTCTTTGATAAAAGATTTTTCACTAGAGAAACCATTCGATGCCCCGGGCCATGGAGAGCATGCATCGAGGTTTATTTGATCGATAGAAAAAAACCACCTCGAGGCTGTGAGGAGAGATTGCGGATGGAGAGAAAATGTGATGCTGCAGACACATTCTCGAGAAGAGAACATTATGACCTATGTGGAAGGATTCTTGAACGTATACGTACCCATTTACATTGGGCCCCCCACTGCCTTGTGCTCGAATTCTGCAAAAGGTACCGAGTCACCCTTGCTCAGATTCATCCGTTCTTTTGGCAGATTGTGCTGATGATGAGGTACTTTATCGAAAATGCTGAGCTCAAGTTTACCCTTAGCCACCTTATTAGATTATATCGGCCTCAGCATTGTCCAGTCCTGAATGTGTTACGACGCCGATCCACCAAGCATTTCATTGCCAGCGATGATGAGGACCGGAACAGAGGATGGATGAGTCGATTTGTCCGAGTGAGGATCATCGACATCATTCCTTTAAAGTTCCTGCCATTTCCCGAAAAATGGAACTTCAAACGTAAGTACTATGTCATACCTTAGTGTCCTTTACCCTTATTGATTTATAAGAGTATTTATTTTTATCTTTCTCAGCGGTCCCGTGGATGCCAGAGGAGGTCCCAATCTTGCGGAATGGACTCAGAGGCTGGCAGCTTCCTCAACATATGACGAATGCAAGTGGCGAGATCTGTCAAAGGGCAGATGGGAAGCAAAACACCACGGTATGAGCCATGTGGTTTCCTTTTGAGTAATGCTTTCTTTTTTGTGTACTAACTCTGCCACCGCAGGTGTTGGCGGATTCTCCGAGGTGAGACCGTGTCCCTTCGAGGAGAGGGAAGGCCCGTTGGCTTTGTAGCCGAGAGAGGATAATAAGCGAAAAGATCTTCTACAGACGAGGACATTCTCAATGAGACGGGGCCTTCTCGGAGACAGAAAGGAGATGTCGTCATTGAGGAGGAATTTATATACGTCGTTCACTCTATGGACATCAACTCTTCTTGGGAGGATGGTTCTTCTTCTACGGATCGAGCCAGGGGCCCTCCCGAGGTTGCCGATTCTATTAGGCCTGAGACCTCTAGTTTTGAGGGAGAGGTTCCTCGAGAGGGAAGGAGAAAGAGTCCTCCACCACCGTCTACTTCCGCCCTCGAAGGTACTTCGAAGGTCGTTCAGCGCTAGGGGCCTCTCGAACCAAGTGGGGTCTCGAATGGTCATGTCCCTACCGAGAGCAGGCCAACTTGGGCCGATTGGGCCAGGCCACTGGACGCACGCTCAACTTTTGAGGAGGTTCAGCGGCTCTGTTCCGAGGTGAAATTTGATCGGCTTGTTGGTTATTCAATTTTGTATTTTCATTTCTTGAGTTGAAGCTTCTTTTTCGTAGGCTTTTGACAAGCTCAAGTCCGAGCTGCTCCATTGCGAGGCCAAGCTACAGGAAACCTTGGGAAAGGAGAAATCTCTTAAGCTTCTCTGCAATGAGAAGACAAAATAATTGATCTGCCTTCGATCGGAGGTGAATTTAAGCCGAGATTACGAAGGCAATATTGAGCAACTGGTAATCCTTATTTTGAGGGACTATGTGCTTCCTTTCCTGCCTTCAGGAATTAATATTTTGGTGCTTCAGTTGCAGAGAAAAACAGAAACGTTGGAAAGCCTTTGGGGTGAAGTCGGGCAGGTTAACTCCGAATGCAATGCGTTGAGGCGTAGATAGGCGTTCATGCAGCGGCCCAAAGGAATGCTTTGGACAAGGCTGCTTCCCTCGAGATACAACTTCGCAATGCTCGAGAATATAGCTCAACTCAGATGAGAAGGATTTCCAAGCTCGAGACTGATCTTTGAATATAAAGGCCGAGGTCGTGGACACCCGGGCTGAAGCTAAAGAAGTTCGATAAAAGGCCGATAAGAAAGTGGTTGTTTACTTGAAAGATATTGCCGATGCTCGGGCTAAGCTGAGGGGAGATTTTGCCAGAGAGAGAGATATTCTCGGTGTCTAGGTGTCTCACAAGGAGATCTATTAGCACTTTGCAATATCCTTCGGAAATATCAACTAACGCAAACAATTCATCCATCATTTTGGCTCACTCTAACCCCAGCCGGATCGTGATATTATTTCCTTCTCTTAAACCATATTTGTTAGCCCCCATACAACGTAACTTAGATCAGTGTGTCCAATTATACATACCTCTGTTTCTATTGAAGGTAACTCAAAATGCTTATATCCCTCTTCCTGAATGGTAAATAAGGATAACCTTTATTAACTGTGTACCTCGTACCCTTCTTTACCTTGCTTCTTTTACTTGCTGCAACTCGTGTTTAGCTTTCGATTCAGTTATTCCATTTTACCGTAAGAATGGATAAGTATTCTTTCCTAGAAGATCCTTATCAAGAACCGTACACCTTTTAGTATACGCATGATCTGCTGAAGACCTCTCATTTACTCATCATAAGCAAGATGCATAATTGAGTTCCTCTAACTCAATACTTCCACAGTTATATCTCTTATCGATCGTCTTTCTGAATGAAGGCATCGTCGTATTATGACTAATATAGAGTTCAGGAATTTGAGTTGTTACAACTGAGCTCTACCACACGATCTAAAGTAAGAAAAAAGAGTGACAGTCCTAAATGCCTTGTAGCCTCCTACTTATAAGTGTGGTGCACGACACACCCATAAACAAAACTCTACTAGACACGGCTTGTAGACTCTGTAGGACAGAAATGCTCTGATATAACTTTTGTGATGACCCAAACCGATGGGCCGCGACGGGCACCCGGTACCTTACTAGACCTAGTACCAACGTAACATATCATTCTTATTACATCATCATATACACGTGACATACGGGCCTAATAGGCCAACATAATCATTTATAAACTCAAAACATAGGCCGACAAGGCCGTACAATCTTCCACGTATACGACATATGTCCACAAGCCTCTAAGGGTACATAAATGTCATAAAGGTCGGGATAGAGTCCCTCCGTACCAAAATATACTCGTCTAAATCATACTAACCAAACAAGCGACTCTGAAGCAAATGGAGTGCACCAACATCTTCGGCTGGGCTGATAGCCTACTTGGAGGGCTCTCGACCTGTCTATCAGGACCTGCGGGCATGAAATGCAGCGTCCCCAGACAAAAGGGACGTCAGTACGAATAATGTACCGAGTATGTAAGGCACATAAATAAGTACATAAGAGACATGGAAGAAATATAGAGCACATGACTCAACCTGTAAGCCTGAATAGCTTTGTAAATCATAAATTACTTTTAGCGTCATGCACATGCATATGAATGTCATGTCGTGCATTGGTACATTTTTCATAACATCATCAGCCTCTGAGGGCATCCCATCATATCATATCAGCCACTGTGGGCAAAATCATCATCGTATACCAGCTGATCAGGTGGTGGTGTTTATATAACGCCATAACCTTTCCGATATCCCATATACATATATATATATATGTATATATATATATATATACATATATATATATGCGTATATAACGCCGTTTGAATATACATACATATATACGCGTATATAACGCCGTTTGAACCATATTTCAGCCACTGCGGGCAACATCATCATCATATACCAGCTGATCAGGTGGTGGTGTGTATATAACGTCGTAAACTTTTCCCATATCCCATATACATATATTTACATATATATGTACGTATAACGCCATCTGGCCATGGGTCAATGTGCATATGTAAATGCATGAAATGCATATGAAATATGTCAATAAAATCTCTCGGTACGTCATAAGGCCATTATGCCTCTGATTAATATCATGAAATAAAATTTATTAACATACGTATTTTCGAGACCCATGAACAGAAGATAATAATAATTCTCATGGAAAATCAAGAATATAGATACCCCTACTATTTCTATGAATAGAGTAATTTATAGAAACTGTGTATTTGCTCGTTTCTTCAGTATAATTTGGACCATGCCAAGAGAAAGAAGGGATAGCCTTAACATACCTGAGTCGATTCTCTTGACAACCCCTCCAACACCCGTCCTCACAGAAAAAAATATTAGGGGAAAAGTGCGAGAAACCGGACGAAGAATTTTATAATTCCTAACAGCCGGTTACTTGGAAGACTCATTGTTTGAAAGGAAAGTGTTATCATCGACTCTCCCTTGCTTACCCAGGCCATCTTTCAGAGAAAATAATGTGAAAATTCCTTCGGTGTACAAACTTTATGATCCATAGCTTCGAAGATAGAACAAGCTTCATCAAGTTGTCGAGCCTTACATAGACGATCGATCATTATACTCACAGTCAATACATTAGTAAACAAGCCAACTGCTTTCATGGTGCCATGAATTTCTAACGCAACATCAAGCTTCCCTGCCCTACAGAGCATGTCTATGAGAATAATATAGGTCCAAAGATTAGGTGCAACATCGTTCCTTATTTCCTGAAATATCCTTAATGCCTCGTCATTTCTTCAAATATGCTTCAAACTAACATCTTTTTTAGTTGGAAAGAGAACCCGTGCACTAAATTTCCAACTTTCAATCTATCTGCACACTAAGTCCCAATGATGGAAGCTCTTGAGAAGTGTTTAATCACTGTTGCAATTACTTGTATTTTCTCAAATTCAATTTTAGATGATACTCTCTATATGAATGACAAATGTTGATCCAAATAATACAACATCCTAAGTCAGAAGTCATACCAAATTGTTGCAACATTTGGTATATGTTGTCATATGATCAGACTACTACACGTAATGGTTTTATTCTTGAGATGTCCAACATTATGATAGCTTGTTGTTAAACTTGCCAAATCCCATATCCTCAACCTTGCCACCTAATACAATGACTTAAGAGTCATATTTAAGTTACAAGGGGGCTGCCACGTGAGGAGGGGTTTAGAATTATCAAAAATATATTAATTAATTAGTTAATCTCCCATTAAAAATTAATAATAATCCAATTATCCACATAATTATTAATTATCTCAAATTATTTAAAATACTACTCACTTTTTAATACACTTTATATACCTTATTTTCATGGCCATGTGGTACCTTGTATGGTACTAGTCCATAAATACCGGGTATTATCGCTCAGACCGTATTTTATCCCAAAATGCCAAATTTCTACGAAATTCATTTTCTTCGATTTGCTTACCCTCTCTCCTTCATGAACTTACTCATTACTTGTTTGAAATAGCATAATGCTTATAATCTCAAAATAATCTCATTCGAGCTTATATCAATCTACTTATGGCGTACTTCCATGTACGAAAATATGGGGTGTAACATCATTCCCCCCTTTGGAACATTCGTCCTCGAATTTTGATTGATGCACTTATCATTCTCATAACCCATAGCTCTTGAGAATATTTTAATACTCTTCCTTCCATTTAGGCAACTATTCTTTGAATAAATCCAAAGGCCAAGGCACTCCCCCCTTTAGGCCTATTTCTCGCACCACGGTCTGTGGTCGGGATTCTTGCAATCTCGTAACTCTTGTTATCTTCTGTCATGTAGCATGTACGACTTTTTCCTTATATGTGCACCTACACGACACTTCTCTCCTCTTTTCTCCAGCTTTTAGCTAATCTCTAGGCCTCACTTTGTGAACATATACAGAGCTTGATAAGATGTCCCTCTAGGCGTCTATAAGTACACTGAAGTTCTTTGCTCGGTACGTTGTTGAAATCACGAGTATTACTATATCTTATTTCATAGACCTTTTTATCCATCTGTATGACTTTACTGCATCTAGGTAGGACATATTATACTATAACTCTTACTTTGTTTTATTGTTACTAAGGTCTGCTACCAAACTCCAGGTTAGTCTTTCGCTGCTTATCATGTATGTATAAATATAAGTCCCATAATGTTTCCTTATTACTGTTCAGCGGAATCAGCCCGATCTTATCTCATATTGTTGAACTTCTATCCATCTATTGTTGATTTACCTCAATGTTGATCTACAATATACCATTAATAAATTGAAACTTCTTATGTAAAACTGCTGCCAGAGCTCACGTTGCATGGCACCTAGGGGTGATATGATACTATACTTCCATAACAGTTTTTCATAGAATCTCAATGTGGTTTACCTTACGTGGGTATTTTAACCCTGTACAATTCATGAAATCATTACTCAATCGATGGCCCAAATATTATCCTTCATCTATCACAATTACACCCTTATTCTACTACTAGGGCAGCATTTCATATTTTGTAAATGCTACTAGTCTTAGACTCTTTTGAGTTCTTTCGGGCTATACTGTGCTTTCTATAATTTAGAGAAATCATCAGCTCTTTTTTTTTCTTGGGTTTAATTCTGAGGACGTATATATTTCTTGTCACCTCTTCGCTCGCCCTTTCTTATCCTTACTCATGTCTTCCTAAAACCTGTCGTTTTACCATACTTTAGCCTGCGACCTATACATGTGTATTTATTCTACTCGTAACCTTCCTTCAACTTTCTTGCACCATAGATTTCCTTGTGTTATTCTGGATCATCAAGCGAAACATCACATCGTCTCTAACTCTTCTTTACTCTCTTAATCAGACTTCTTGATATTTAGAAACCATAGGCTGGAAAATATGCCACTTACGGCGTCACTATCATTCCTGGATACTGAATCCCAGTACCTTTAGCACTTTATCTGAAGTATATATTATTCACGATCTTCTGCATCTGAGTATCTCGTAAGTTGTTCACCTTTACCTTACTTACCTTAAAATCTCACATCACATCTTTTATCTCTTTCATGACCTCTCTTCCACATAGGTGTAATTCACATCCACAACTTGAGCTTCTATTATAATACTTCCACCTCTTTACATGATTCGGTGAAAGCTTCATAATAACTTCTTATGAGGCTGGTATACTTCTAACTGGCTTTATCGTAGAGCCGTTATAAAATATGGCTACTGTATTGTCTCTCTTGTACCTCTAATATTAAGAGTGATCCTGCAATGTTCTCAATCACTATGTCCATAATTTTCTGGGTTCAAAAATCAAACTCCTGATTTACTTCGTTGATGTAACTCTTTAGTTTACTCTTCCTTCTGATTTGGCTTTATGTAAGCTTAAGCTATTTTTCGATATGTGGCTCATGGCATTTAGTTATTACTTTAGCCTTTTATGGTCGCTATGTAAAACCATGATACAATCTTCTAATGATTCAATCCTTTGTATATGACCTGGACCCAATTCCTTCTTTTAACTTATACCAGAGTATTCTACCGCTGATCATAAATCGAATAATTCCTTTCGTTCCATTTCATCTTTCTTCAAACGTAAGTAATTGTTTTTCCTGGTCTTCTTGTTTTTTGCCCTCTTTTTGCGTGCATACTTAGATTATCTGAGTTCTCACGCATGCCGAAGTTCTTTTGCAACTCATATGGTCTCGAAAATTTCTTTTGGTTTTCCTCCCTGATCATTAGCCATGGTAGGTGTCACTTTCTTTTGGAGTGCATACAATTTTGTAGTGAGCCTGTTGTTACACAAATGTTTCCTCTTTAGGTCATTGTGCTTTGGTTGAAGCCTTCTTCCTTATTTTCTCAGCTAGTTTTTCATTATAGTACTTAGGGAGGACCCTCTGACTCTTTTAAAGTTGCGAGCTTGTTATATTATATACCCGAAGAAGTTTTCGATGTTCTTACTCGCCTATAAATTTCCGTAGTTCTTACCTCCATTCCCTTGTGCTTGTAGGGTTGCTTCTGAACTGATTTTTTGACTGTCTTACCAGTGGCACTCTTTTATCCTTAATATTCATACGATACCTTTAACTATCCCAACTCCTATCTAAATATTTCTCAAGTATTACAATGACATTACTGCGAGGCTGAATTCACTATATTGGGTTTTACCATGTTTATCTTGCACGATCTGCTGACTCATCTGTAACCTCCTATTTAGCCATAACTAGGTTCTTCCCGAATCAACTACAACTACTTGTTGGCTCCTTCTCATATCAATGTTCTGCTAATCTTACATGGTTTATTTCTTTTGTCTTAACTTAACTTTTGCACTGGCTCCTTATTTATCAATAACATCCCGGGCTAGAACCCTTACTTCCTTTCCTTGATATCGTGTTTTCATAATGTTCTAGAATCGTAGCATATTTGTAGTCTTTGAATAACTGCAATCTCATCCCTTTCTCATTTTTATCGCTTTCTTCTTTTACCATTCCATAATTACTTGAACCGCGTAACTCTGACTTAATGCCATTATCACTCCATATTCCCCCCTTTAGGAGAGTACTAAGAGTTTGAGCTACGACAACCTACCTATAGATATTTTACCTCTCCATCTTTGGAATCCTTTCACATCATCGATGAACCTTACACGCCTTGTTGTAATCCTTCTGTACTAAATATAACAAAATTCCTCACTCGTGATGGTGACACTTAGTGTAACTGGCACATACAGTCCCTTAAGCTTAACTTTTCTCATATCGCTTGCTTTAGGGAAGCGTCTCCCTGAATGACCATTCTCTGAATTCATCATGGATATTCTTCTATTGTCCATTCTATTATTGCCGGAATGCTGTTTGAAATTCTCATGATGTTGACTATTATCAAATCACTCTATTCCTAATTCATGTTTAGTTTATCTTGTTCACCAGTCCATAATGATTTCTATTACTCTGGGGTCTAACTTTTCCTTCTGTTAATCACGTTAGAGTCACGAACTTATTTCTTTAAATGAGGATATGACTTTATGGCCTATACTCTTTTGTTGTCTCAAGACCTATCACCTCTTGTCTTTTCCTTTACTTGACTATAGATTCTGTAATACTGCCATCTTTTTTATCTACCATTGTCATCCATGTATCACATCTTACTCATAATGCATCATTAACTCTCTTCTTACTTCCTGCTAACATTTATATCTATTACTTTATTCCAAAAACTTGAACAAGATATTCTTTTGCTTTTATCTCCTCTTGCTCCACCTACTGGCTCTTCAGGTTGCCTAACATTCTCCCTTTACTAGGGACGGGAGCCATAAAAAGGAAACATTTATCCCTTCAAGGTTTCTAGTTCCTATCTTTATAGTACTCAAATCTAGTTGTACCATTTTAGTGTGCACCATCTGGGTGTCTCACAAGGAGATCTATTAGTACATTTGCAATATCCTTCGAAATATCAACTAACGCAAACAATTCATCCATCATTTTGGCTCACTCTAACCCCTGCCGGATCGTGATATTATGTCTTTCTCTTAAACCATATTTGTTAGCCCCCATACAACGTAACTTAGATCAGTGTGGCCAGTTATACATACCTCTGTTGCTATTGAAGGTAACTCAAAATGCTTATATCCCTCTTCCTAAATGGTAAATAAGGATAATCTTTATTAATTGTGTACCTCATACCCTTCTTTACCTTGCTTCTTTTACTTGCTGCAACTCGTGTCTAACTTTCGATTATGTTATTCTTTTTTTCCGTAAGAGTGGATAAGTATTCTTTCCTAAAAGCTCCTTATCAAGAACCGTACACCTTTTAGTATACGCATGATCTGCTGAAGACCTCTCATTTACTCATCATAAGCAAGATGCAAAATTGAGTTCTTCTAACTCATACTTCCACAGTTATATCTCTTATCGATCGTCTTTCTGAATGAAGGCATCGTCGTACTATGAATAAGATAGAGTTTAGGAATTTGAGTTCTTACAAATGAGCTCTACCACACGATCTAGATTAAGAAAAAAGAGTGACAGTCCTAAATGCCCTGTAGCCTCCTACTTATAAGTGTGGTGCATGACACACCCATAAGCAAGACTCTACTAGATACGGCTTGTAGACTCTCTAGGACATAACTGCTCTGATACCACTTTTTTCACGACCCATACCGATGGGCCGCGACGGCACCTGGTACCTAACTCGACTGAGTACCAACGTAACGTATCATTCTTATTACATCATCATATACACGTGACATACGAGCCTAATAGTCCAACATAATCATTTATAAACTCAAAAAATAGGCCGANCACGTATACGACATATGTCTACAAGCCTCTAAGAGTACATAAATGTCATAAAGGTCGGGATAGAGTCCCGCCATGCCAAACAATACCCGTCTAAATCATACTAACCAAACAAGCGACTTCGACGTAAATGGAGCGCACCAACATCTTCCGC
This sequence comes from Nicotiana knightiana, assembly GCA_005239525.1. Lineage (NCBI taxonomy): Eukaryota > Viridiplantae > Streptophyta > Magnoliopsida > Solanales > Solanaceae > Nicotiana > Nicotiana knightiana. The sequence goes on along the minus strand of ML425528.1, from coordinate 139,447 downwards.
TGAGCTGATAGCCTACTTGGAGGGCTCTCGACCTGTCTATCGGGACCTGTGGGCATGAAATGCAGCGTCCCCAGGCAAAGGGACGTCAGTACAAATAATGTACCGAGTATATAAGGCACATAAATAAGTACACAAGAGACATGGAAGAAATATAGAGCACATGACTCAACCTGTAAGAATGAATAGCTTTGTAAATCATAAATTACTTTTAGCGTCATGCATATGCATATGAATGTAATGTTGTGCATAGGTACATGTTTCATAACATCATCAGCCTCTGAGGGCATCCCATCATATCATATCGGCCACTATGGGCAAAATCATCATCGTATACGAGCTGATCAGGTGGTGGAGCGTATATAACGCCATAACCTTTCCCATATCCCATATACATATCCCATATACATATATATATATATATATATATATATATATATATATATATATATATATATATATATATATATATATATATATATATATATATGTATATATATATATATATATATATAACGTCATTTGAATATAGATACATATATACGCGTATATAACGCTGTTTGAACCATATTTGAGCCACTGCGGGCAACATCATCGTCATATACCAGTTGATCAGGTGGTGGTGCGTATATAACGTCGTAAACTTTTCCCATATCCCATATACATATATTTATATATATACGCGTGTATAACGCCATCTGGTCATGAGTCAATGTGCATATGTAAATGCATGAAACGCATATAAAATACGCCAATAAAATCTCTCGGTACGTCATAAGGCCATTATGCCTCTGATTAATATCATGAAATAAACTTTACCAACATACGTATTTTCGAGACCCATGAACAGAAGATAATAATAATTCTCATGGGAAATCAAGAATATAGATACCCCTACTGTTTCTATGAATAGAGTAATTTATAGAAACTGTGTAATTGCTCGTTTCTTCAGTATAATTTGGACCATGCCAAGAGAAAGAAAGGATAGCCTTAACATACCTGAGTCAATTCTCTTGACAACCCCTCCAACACCCGTCCTCAAAGAAAAAAATATTAGGGGAAAAGTGCGAGAAACCTGACGAGGAATTTTATAATTCCTAACAGCCTGTTACTTGGAAGCCTCATTGTTTGAAAGGAAAGTGTTATCATCGACTCTCCCTTGCTTATCCAGGCCATCTTTCAGAGAAAAGAATGTGAATTCCTTCGGTGTACAAACTTTATGATCCATAGCTTCGAAGATAGAACAAGCTTCATCAAGTTGTCGAGCCTTACATAGATGATCGATCATTAGACTCACAGTCAATACATTAGTAAACAAGCCAACTGCTTTCACTGCCCTACAGAGCATGTCTATGAGAATATTATAGGTCCAAAGATTAGGTGCAACATCATTCCTTATTTCCTGAAATATCCTTAATGCCTCGTCATCTCTTCAAATATGCTTCAAACTAACATCTTTTTTAGTTGCAAAGAGAACCTGTGCACTAAATTTCCAACTTTCAATCTATCTGCACACTAAGTCCCAATGATGGAAGTCTCTTAAGAAGTGTTTAATCACTGTTGCAATTACTTCTATTTTCTCAAATTCAATTTTAGATGATACTCTCTATTATCATTGACAAATGTTGATCAAAATAATACAACATCCTATGTCAGAAGAAATACCAAATTGTTGCAATATTTTGTATATGTTGTCATATGATCAGACTACTACACGTAATGGTTTTATTCTTGAGATGTCCAACATTAAGATAGCTTGTTATTAAACTTTCCAAATCCCATATCCTCAACCTTTCCACCTAATACAGTGACTTAAGAGTCATCTTTAAGTTACAAGGTGGCTGCCACATGGGGAGGGGGATTAGAATTATCAAAAATATATTAATTAATTAGTTAATCTCCCATTAAAAATTAATAATAATCTAATTATCCACATAATTATGAAGTGTCTCAAATTATTTAAAATACTACTCCCTTTTAATACACTTTATATACCTTACTTTCATGGCCATGTGGTACCTTGTATGGTACTAGTTCATAAATACCGGGTATTATCGCTCGGACGGTATTTATCCCAAAATGCCAAACTTTGACGAAATTCATTTTCTTCTATTTTATTACCCTCTCTCCTTCATGAATTTACTCATTACTTGTTTGGAATAGCATAATGCTTATAATCTCAAAATAATCTCATTCCCGAGCTTATATAAATTTACTTATTGCGTACTTCCATGTACGAAAATATGGGGTGTAAACTTACGCTGTTGACATTTCCTCATGGAGGGCTAACAAACTTTGAAGTTTCCAGCCCTGAGGTCTAATGGCTTTGAGTTTTTGGTGACTCGATGGGGTGACTGTCGAGGGCAGTCCCCGAGTGTTTGGAAAAGTTTTTGGCCCTGGGGCCATTTCCTGTGAAAATATCAAACTTCTTTGACACGCGAAGTGTTTTGATGATAAAATATTCTTGTCTGATTACTTGGTACAAGTACACATTTTTCACTATCTAGGGTTCGATTATTCTATGTGTACACGGTTCATTCGACCGCTTGGTCCTATACATTGTTCTCCTGTCGAGACCCTCTTTGGAATGTTTCAGTGATCTTCCGGGGGGATGCCTCTCAGTATTTGAGGTTGATCAAAGAGTAGCCTTGAATACTTGGTGAGTTCTCCTTAGGTAGAATATGGGTGTTTCCTCGTTAAAAACCTCGTCCGTAAAACCCATTTGGGATAAAATCTGACATGAGGGAAAAAGAGTGCAACACATGCTTTAAAACCTAAGGCCTTCGAGCTTGAGGGTGCTCTGATTCTTTTCAATCGAAAACCTGCACATAAGTTAGTGTAAAATGTGTAGGAAAGAGGGAGAATATTGTACCTTAACTGTGCTGGCATTAAACCCTCGATATGCTTTAGTTACTCGTTCTGAAGACGCGGCATGGTCCTTTATTCGTTCATCGAGGATGCAGTTTGTGATCGCTACTTGGCTTCTTTCTTGTTTTTTTGGCTCCTTGAGATGTAGAAGGTGCCGACGTCGGTGCCACATCGTGTACTGCAAACATTTCTTTTGCTGCGTGTTGTTCCTCGTATACTAATATTTATTCCATCCTTTGTAGGGAACTTCACCATTTGATGAGGGTTGACGGCATCGCCCTAATACTGTGAATCCATGGCCTTCCAAGCAATGCGTCGTATCTCATGTCACGCTGTCTGGGAGGATGACTTACCCTTTCGTTGTTTCACTCGCCATGTTGAATCCATTAAGGACACGAGAGGTGGATACGATCTGGTCGAGCAACCCAAGTTCCTCTACCACCCTCGACCTAATTATATTGGCAGAGTTACCTGGATCCACGAGCACATGTTTAACCTGAATCTATTCAAAATAAAGAAATTACCAGTGCGTCATTATGAGGTTGAGACAAGATCTCGATGTCCTCTTCGCTAAATGAAAGAGCATCTTCAGGTATGTAGCTCTGGGTTCGCTTTTCCTTGGTGATGGATACTTTTGTTTGCTTGAAAATGGGTCCTTGAGGAACGTCAAATCCTCCAATAATCATGGGGATGACGTGCCGTGGTTCTTCTGTTTCATTCTTCCTGTTCGCTTCTCTTTCCCAAAATTGGTTTTTAGCTCGATCACTGAGGAACTCTCGAAAGCATCCTTTTCTCATTAGTCTAGCTACCTCTTCTCGAAGCTGCCTGCAATCCTTGGTCCTACGACCGTGGGTACCATGATATTCACATATTAAGTTAGGGTTCCTTTGCGAAGGATTTGATAGTACTGCCACCTGGTATCCTTGATTTTACCTATGGCCTATACGAGGTTTGAAACATCAATGTTGAAGTTGTACTCAGATAGTCGGGGTGCCTCTACCGGCCCTGTGTGCCTGTCGAACCCTGCTTTGTTTATGAGTCCCCGAGGATTCTATCCCTGATCCATCCTTTGGTCAGTTAGAGGTATGTTACGCCTCGGGATATTTCTCCAATTTTCTATATACGGTTGATACCTTTCTTTGATTGGCCTCGGCTCTCTTTCTGGGAGCCTCGATTCCTTTTCTAAGAGCCTAATGGGATACACCGAGCTCGAGGGGGCCTCCAATTGGTCATCCTCGACTCTGATCTTTGACTGACAACTGTTTTGCACATCCGCCCAAACTACGGTGGGATACTCGATTAAGTTTTGCTTCAACTACTTTGAAGCTATCGAGCTTCTTTAATTCAATCCCTGAGCGAAGGCTTATGCTGCCCAATCATCGGAGACCGATGGTAATTCCATTTGTTCTAGTTGGAAGCAGGATACGAACTCCCTCAACATCTCATTCTCTCTTTGTTTGAATTTGAAGACATCAGATTTCCTTGTAGTGACCTTGATGGCACCAGCAAATGCCTTCACAAAGGAGTCCGCCATCATGGAAAATGAATCTATCGAGTTCGGGGATAGGCTATGATACCAAATCATGGCCCTTTTTGATAGTGTTTCTCAAAAAAATTTCAATAAGAGGGATACAATCTCATCATCTCTTAGGTCGTTCCCTTTCACAGCACAGGTGTTGATAGTAATGTGCTCATTAGGGTCCGAGTCCCCCTTGTACTTCGGGAGATCGGGCATTTTGAATTTCTTTGGGATGGGCTTCGGGGCTGCACTTTATGGGAATGGCTTTTGCATGAACTTTTTTGAATCTACACCCTTCAAAATTGGGGGTGCGCCCGGGATCTGATCGACCCTCGAGTTATAGGTCTCCACTTTTTTGTCGTTACCTTCTATCTTCTTTTTTCCCGATTCAATACTCTTTGCGAGGTCTTCTATCATCTTCATAATGGCGAGGTCGGCTGCTGACCCATTATTGCTCGACCTTTCTGGTGCATGTTCGTCTAGAGGAGCCGTTTCTGGTAGTGTTGTGCTTGGGGTTCTCTGATGGCTTTGTAGCTGAGCAATAGCCACTTGGTGTGCTTGCAACATCTCAAAAATGACATGAAGGCTAACTTCCCTCTCCTATTGAGCAGGGGGTCCTTGTGCTGCACGCTGGTCTCCTTCACACACACTTAAGTCCAAATGAGAGCTCACATCGACATGTTGAGCGTTGTGTGAGCCTTCATCGACAGGGGTTTGCATTGGTGCCCCTTCATCGACAATCACTATTATTTTTAGCCCCACGATGGGCGCCAAACTATTTACCTTCAAAATGGTAATTACAATTATATTTGATTTGGTGGTTCTAAAAATACATGATCTATTTTAATACCAGTTGTTTAGGTAGTAGATGTTAGGCGGGAAGTGAGAAAACGAATTAAGAGCGAACGGTAATGCGATTATGCAAACCGAGCAGTAGAGAGACGGGGTCTCGAGATTGGTCGGAATGGGCCTCGAGGTGGAGCTCTAGAGATTGACAAGGGGTTGTCGATAATGATATAACAATATTGAAGGCTTCGAAAATGGCCTATTTGTGATTAATAACGAGTCATAAATGAATAACAACTAATGGACGCAATAAATAAAAGGCAATAAATCAGTGAAACAATTGTAGAGAATGTTTGGGTTAGAGAGCAGAGAATGTTCTTGTTCCTGTATTGAATATCATGTGTCTTAAAAAGTGACAAGGGTCCCCTTTATATATGAGGAGGAATCACAACATAGTACATGTGTAATTATTACAAAAGAGAGATGGTTGGTAAAACCATTTAATGCCACGGTACGGGCTTGTACTATTTTGCGTACTTGGTCAGCTTTAACCACGTCCCTTTTAGGAGTTTCCTGCCTTTCCATGATGGCCTTCGATCTACACTGCTTCGGGGTCGAGAACCCTCGATATGCCCCTTTGATGCCTAAATTCGAACCTTCGAGCCTTCTGAGTGTCGTAATGATCGTAAAATCGGGTTCTCCAATTTTAGACGTGTACATATATATATATATATATATATGTGTGTGTGTGTGTGTGTGTGTATGTGTGTGTATGTGTGTGTGTGTGTGTGTGTGGTGGTCTTTTGGGCACAAAGGCGTGGCTGTTGCGGAGACTTTACAGTGAGTTTCATTTCATGGTATGACCTGCAGCATACAGAGTCTCCATCATAGTTATTTGTATTCTCTTGTCTAACTTGTATTCCAGACATATGGTATATTATTATTGTACTTCTTAGTAGATGCTCATGCACTTGTGACACCGGATTTTAGGGGTTCCTACTGGATGTTAATTATTGCAGTTAATGTCTTTATTATCATTTACCTTGTAATTTATATTTTATATGGAAATTAGAAAATTAAATCACGGGTTTTCTACGAGTACCAGATTTTACTCTACTTGTTTAATGGGATTCATGATTTCAAAAATAATAAAATGAGTAACTAAGTTGATTAATCACTGTTGTCTTGCCTGACGGAAGTGTTAGGCGCTATCACGACCTACAATGGATTTTGGGTCGTGACAGCTTGGTATCAGAGCTCTAGGTTCACTTGGGTCTCACAAGTCATGAGCAATGCATTTTGATTTGATTTCCCTTGAAGTTTATGCCTTCATTCCATTTCTCCTCATTCTTATACGATGTTGAGTGCTCGTGTCATGCAGACGTGGAGCATGATATTTCTCCCTCCCTATTCAAGCAAGTTATTATCCTCTTCTTGTGGAAGTGTATTCTATCATCTCAGCCCTGTATCAGTATTGCCTATGGTTTTGAGGCTATGCGCAGATTGTTATGATGTTCGTGATTTGTTACCGTGTTGTGCTATTGTGAATGGTAGGTTGCTTGTTTATGGATTGTGACAGTGAATGGCTTGGGAAAACCAGTCTTGAAGAGGCTCAGAGTTGGTTGAAATTTACCCGTTCAGATGCTACAAATATGGATTATGATTTAAGGTAGTATTTATGCAGCAAATAAGGAGGAAGGACTTGGTGGGAGGTGTCCCACGGTGGTTTAATTTATAGAAGGTCAAGTATGAACATCAGAGGTTGAGAAGTTTCTTAAGGAGATGGTTTAACCGAAGCGGGTGTGGTAGAGTAGCATATGGATTTTCTGGTAGGATAGCCACGTGCATGGAGAAAGTTTAGAGCGATTTGGGAGTCATGGTGGAAAGTGACTAGGTCTATGGATTTTACTTGAGAAGGAGGCTACTGTACTTAGGAAGATTGAATATGGCATAATGGAGTTTTCTTGAAATTAAGAGGGGTGTGAAAACTTAATTTTCGTTTTGGATACAACATGACTTTGAGTTTGGAATATATTGTCGGACTTTCAGTTGATGCAATGGGGACTGGGCAAGCTTGTACAGCTGGTGGACGAGTATGGACGCAGGAGGGTTTAACCCAGTGCAACGTCATTAGAAGAGGTCGGTATGGAATTCCACAGGTGCGTTATGTCCTGTGAGCAGGTTAGCGGTTTTGTGATTTTGATGAAGTTTCTATGAAGAGTTCTACCTACTATGTAGCAGAGGGTCGAACATACGATTGTGGCTGATAATTTGAAATGTTCATTTAAAGTTTAACAAGGAACTACGGAAAATTTGGCAAGTTGATAGTGCGAGATCATGTTAATCGAGAAGGAGGAATCTTTGTGGATTCTACATTATGCGATAAGTGGGGGAGCCCACCATCTACGATTGGATCGCATGGTTTTCTGCTTATGCGATTTCTGATTATCGGTGCATTGCTGGATTATTTGTGACTAAAAATAAATATCAGGGGTAATTCGAGCAAAGGAATTAATGAATGTGTGCTATATTTCGCCTTATCGAGTCATGCACATGTTTTGGGATGACTCAGAGTTTGTGCTTCTTTTGGATGTGACATATAAGGAAAAATATATATCTTTGGGAGTGTTCATGTGCTGACAGTGCACTAGAGTTTAGCTTATATTCGGGACCAAGTCATAGTGGGTGACTCTCAACAGTGGTTCTAAGTGGTTCGGTACACCTATTTGCAGCAGAGTGTGAAGAATACATGGGGAATATTCTATGTTATCATCGGGTCTGCGGGGCAGCATTAGAAAAATGGGAGAAACAGTTTCGGATTCGCGGAAGGTCTTTCAGAATGGGTGTACCGATTTGAGATGCTATTGTGCACATGAGGAGGGTATGGGATGGTTTATGGGTATTGAGATGGTCTCATGAATTGCATCACTTAGGAGGAGTATTGTTGAGTTTCGTTATGTTCTCGAATGGAGCTATTATTTTTTCTAAGGCAAGTCAAGAGTAAATTAAAAGAAGTGGGGTCGGTTAGTAATGGTTTGAATCAGCATCATTGTGGCAATGATCATTTTCTTCAGGCGTAAGTTATATAGGTGGTTATACGTCGGTCTTGAAATCTACCATAATTTGATTGATTTGGGAGGTATTTGATTCTAATGGCCTTGTTATGTGTAAATAGATCCCGGAAGAGTTATGACGATTTAGACCACGACTTGAGGTTTGTAGTTTCTGCAGTTATGGAGATTCAGTTGCGTGTTGCCATGGTTCTTCTAATGAGTTAATTGAAAGGTTTCTAGCCAATGATGTGTTATTCTATGAGTAGTTCAGGGGTTATGATGAATTCTTGTACTCTCCCGTAGCGGCATGATAGGTGCAATGAGCGGCATGGGAATTAGAAGTTGAGGATCAAGGTTCCGGCTCGGTGTTGATGAAAATGCCAAGAGCTTGGATGGGCCGGAAGAATTTAGGTGTTTAGAGTAAGCTGGCATTATCTTAGTATCGCCTGAGAATGGTGTTATGTGTAAGAGGCATTGTGTATTAATTTGCGGATTCTTGATTTGCACTACAAAAATTTTACGGTTGAAGGTGTGGATTTGCAAACTTAGCTACGTGGTACGGAAGGTCATGGGAGTATAACCCACGGGAAGATTGTATAAATGTAACATGTTAGTCACTTAATTGTTAAGGATTGAAACCAAGTATGGAGATCATGGTACTATAGTTAATGTGAGAGTTTACAACTTGAAGACTCTATTCCTTGGTTGTGGACTGTAGGGGTTTGTTCCAAATTGGACGGCTGCTCGTGTGTGTCATGAATAGGGTTATTGTGGATCCTTGGAAGGTTGTGGCCCAGTACGGTATTATCAGAATCGGCTTGAGCTCCGTTGGTGGGTCTAATGTGAATGTGTACTCTACGTCAAGTCAGATTTGTTCATTCGACATAGCATTGCTTAGGGAAGAGTCTTCAGTCCGTGATGTTATTCCTGTCATCAGCTATTCCCTGTAATACACTATTGTGCCTTGTGGGTTGTGGGACATCTTGATTATTCGCACGTGTGTTGTGATCCCATGTAGCTTGTGGTGTTATATGAGCAGGATGGCCCTGGAGATTAAAGTCATTTATTTCACGTTAATTGTGCTTGGGTTTTGTAGTGTATGGCAATATCCTCCTCCCTAGGGTTGTATTATGCAGTTGGCATGTTTGTGGTCAATATTCGGGAATTTCATAAGTATAAGCATTACGATTGATGGGTGTTTCCTTGTTGGGTTTTGTGTGGATCAGGTGGAATGACGCCACAGGTATATTGTTTGGATCGAATGGCACGTCGCCACATGTATGTTTTTTGGATCGGGTTGCACGCCGCAACGGTATCATGTGTGGATCGGGTTGCGCGCCAAAACAGTGAGACGTTGAGTACGGTTACCTATACTTATTTCTGTATATTTGGTTTCTCATTCTCTGAGAAGGTTCATAGTATATTTTTAGTTGTTTTATTCGTTACGCGACTGGGTAGTTCCTTATCGGGGTTTGTTCTTCTTTATGAGTCATATTCAAGTTGTAGTTTGTTGGCGGTTTATGAGATTTTAGACAGTGTTAGAGGTGGCTTACTGCCCGAGCAACTTGTACGGGGCGAGGCAAGGTTATTGGACCTAAGATCGGTGTGATCAGATTTAGGTAGGGTATATTAAAGAAAAAATATTGTTTTTCTGTTCACCATGAGGTAGTGGTTCTCGCAGGTGAAAAGACTCAATGAATTATCATTTTGGTAGGTAGTTATGAGGTTTTACACATCTCTTTCTTCGCGGCGGTGTTGGGAGAGTTGGAACGGGGCTTACATGTGTTATGAGGTGTATTGCGGGCATTGGATTCGTGAAATTGTAGCTATTGTGGTCGAAGAATGTTCTTATGGGCATGTGAAATATGTGATGCGTAATATGATTTCAGCAAAGGTGCATGATTATGTTTTGGTACAGTGTGTGGTGATTGATGTAGTGCTCGTATGTTAGAATCGGGTCTCGCGGAGAATTATGGATGTTGGAATTTTGTTCTAAGGCTTGTTAGCTAAGGTTATAGAGAGGATCTTCTGTCCGACTCGAGCTAATGTGCTCACATGGGTTGTGGTGGCACAGGCAGGTGCACGAGGTGTTAAACACTAACTTTGGACAACTCCGGAACATTTTTTAGCACATTCGAGGATTAACGTATGTTTAAGTGGGGGAGACCGTAATGACCTGACCGGTCGTTTTGAGCTCAAGCGCGTCACTCGGCAGTTTGAGTTGGAAGAAGTGACTAAGGTTTTACTTTTGAGTATGACCTAGGAATGGGGATTTGAAGGTTCCAATAGGTTCATATGATGATTTCAGACTTGGGCATATGTTCGGGTTGAGTATCGGGACGCCTGAGAGCATTTCAGCGCTTATTGTGGAAGATTTCAATTTGAAGGTTTTAGAATTTCCTAAGTTTGGTTTGAGGTGTACTTAGGTGATATCGATGTACGTTTGGGGTTCCAATCCCTTGAATCGGTTCGTATTTTTATTTGTGACGTGCGTAAAATTTGGAATCCTTCTCGAATGTTTTGATATGATTCGGACGCGTTCATTGAAGCTTGTTACTTTTGGTGTTTCGAGCCATTGGATAAGTTTGTATAAGGTATTGGGACTTGTTGGTATGTTCGAACGGGGTCCTAAGCGGCTCGGCTGATTTTTGGGGTGGTTTTAGACCATTCCTAGGCCATTTATAATTGCTTGTTTTTGTCTACAACATTGTGCATCGTGATCGCGGATATTGGATCACGTTCGCGCAGAGAAAAATGGGAGAAAAGGGTCTCTAGATCGCGTTCGCGGAGGCAGATTAGCATTCACGAAGAAGAAATTTCTTTTGTATAGGGCTGATTTTGGAAGCTCATATCTTGCAATATATAAGGAACTTGGAGATTATCCAAAACTGAAAGTTGAGGCCCTTGGTGTCTAGTTTTCAGAATGTCAAACCAATTGTCATTTTGAGTTTTGTACAAAAAGTATGACCATATACTAGAGCGTGTTTGGAGGAATTGGTCAGCTTCTTCTTCGCGATCGTGATTGGATTTCCGCGATGATGAAAGGCAATTTTGAGCTGAGAAAAGTTGTGCTTTGCGATCGTGAAGGCTAAATACCTGGGCAGAAGCTATTTTGGGGGTTTCGGCAATTTTATCATACTTGAAGCTATGGCGCTCGGATTTAAGTGAGCTTTGAAGTGATTGTTTCCATATGGATTGGGGTAAGTGTTCTCTACTCGGTTTTGATTATATTTGATGAATGTACCCTCGTTTTTTGGCATTTGGTTGATGATTTAAAAAGAGAAATTGGGGGATTTTGTCTAAATTTTCATAAAATGAATTTTTGAGTTTTGAACATCGATTCGGAGTTGGATTTGAGTGAAACTAGTGTGGACTCATAATTTAATGGGTTATGAGATTTTTTGAGTTTTGTAGGGTTCCAAGAACGCGGGCCCACGAAATTACATTATTGACTTTTCGAGCGGAGTTGGAAATTGTTATAAATTGATTTATTACGAGTATTAGAGTATATTTTTATTGGGTTGCACATTGTCTGACTAGTTTTGGAGCGATGGGCATCATTTTGAGGTGTTAGAGTGGTGTTGGAGCCGGTTATATAACTTCGGAGCGAGGTAAGTCTCCTGTCTAACCATGTGAGGAGGAATTTACCCCGTAGGTGTTATAAGGTGATGAGTGTCTGTGCGTATGCTAGAATGCATGATTATGTCCGAGTAGACTTAGGTTCACGTCATGCTATAATTGTACTATTTGAGTCATCTTTGCTCGATTAAATCCTTTATTTCACGTTACGACTTGAGAGTAGACTTGCATAGACAGACTTGCTATTGTAGAGATGTGACGAGCTACTTGATATCCGTAGAATAATTTTTGCTTCCCTTATGAATTCCTCCTACATTGTGCGTTTTCATCGCAAAGCTTTCCTTAAAGTTCATGACTCCCATATTTATTCGTGAGTGGGGTCAAAGACCCGTTAAAGCTTCTTACTATAATGGGATCGGGTCGATCGCCTCAGCAGGATTATGTACCACATTTTTATGGCAGCGGGTTGTTCGCCTCGATAGTATAATAGATGCATTTATCATTTGTGCCATTTGACCATCGGCAGTGTACATATTATTGTGGGATCGGGCCGTATGCCTCGACATTTTTATAACATACTCTTATGGGATCGAGTCCTTCACCTCGGCGGCGGCGTGCATAATATTTAACAAGAAACCAGCGTATCCGTGTGTTTTCCTGATTTGAGTTGTGATGGCTTATTTGATGAGATCCATTTCATATATACTCCGGTTGAGGAGGTAACTGATAATTGAGAGCTTGAATTTAGTGTTCAGAGGAGGACTGTACCACGTACCTATATTTGTGTATACTATTTATACCCTGTTGTATATTTGTTTACTTCCTACTATATTTTTTTTGTTATTAGAGCACTAGTAAGTGTTGATGTCGACCCTCGTCACTACTTCTCCAGGGTTAGGTTAGATACTTACTGGGTACAGTTTGATTTACGTGCTCATGCTACACTTGCTGCACATATATATATATATATATATATATATACATATATATATATATATATATATATATATATATGTTTGGTGATCTTTTGGGCACAAAAGTGTGGCTGTTGCGGAAATCAAGGTGAGTTGCATTCCATGTTACAATCCACATCATACATATTCACCATCAGAGTTATTTATATTTTCCATTCTAACTTGTATTCCAGACAGACGTTGTATTATTATTGTACTCCTTAGTAGATGCTCATGCACTTATGACACCGGATTTTAGGGGTTCCTAATGGATGTTAATTATTGTAGTTCATGTATTTATTATCATTTCACCTTGTAATTTATAATTTATATGAATAATGGAAAATAAAATCACTGGTTTTCTATGAGTACCAGATTTTACTCTACTTGCTTAACGAGATTCATGATTTACTCTCCCTGTGTATTCGAGCAAGTTATTATCTCTTCTTGTGGAAGTGTGTTCTATCATCTCAGTCATGTCTCAGTATTGTCAATGGTTTTGAGGCTATCACAGATTGTTATGATATTTGTGCGTTGTTACCGTGTTGGGTTGTTTTGAATGGTAGGTTGCTCGTTTATGGATCATAATAGTGAATGGCTCGGGAATCAAATTTCGGGAAGTTCAGAGTTCATTCGGATGGAAAATTCTAATTTTGGAAGTTTTAATTTGGAAGAATTGATTAAGGTTTGACTTTTTAGTACGACCTCAAAATCGTTGTTGAAGGTTCCAATAGGTTCATATGATGATTTCAAGCTTGGGCCTATGTTCGGGTTGAGTATCGGGACACCCGAGCATTTCGACGCTTATTATGGAAAGGTTGCATTTTGAAGGTTTTAGAATTTCCTAAGTTTGATTTGAGGTGGACTTTGGTGATATCGATGTCCGTTTGGGGTTCCAAGCCTTGGAATTGGTTCGTATCGTGATTTATGTGACTTGTGTGTAAAGTTTGGCGTAATTCCAGAATGTTTTGATATAATTCGAATGTGTTCGTCGAAGTTTGTTATTTGTTGTGTTTCGAGCCTTTGGATAAGTTTTTATAAGGTATTGGGACTTGTTGGTATGTTCGAGCGGAGTCCCAAGGGGGCTCGGGTGAGTTTCAGGGTGGTTTCGCACCATTTCTAGGCCATTTATAATTTCTTATTTTTTGCTACAGCATTATGCATCGCGATCGCAGATATTGGATCGCGTCCGCGAAGAGAAAAATGGGAGAAAGGGGTATCAGAATCGCGTTTGCGGAGGCAAATTAGCGTTCGTGAAAAAGAAATTTCTGTTGCACATGGCTGAGTTTGGAAGCTCATATCTTGCAATCTATAAGGAACTTGGAGATGATCGAAAACCGAAAGTTGTTTCCCTTGGTGTCTAGTTTTCATAATGTCAAACCATTTGTCATTTGGAGTTTTGTACAAAAAGTATGACCATTATACTAGAGGGTATCTGGAGGAGTTGGGAAACTTGTTCTTTGCGATCGTGATTGGTTTTCCGCAATGGAGAAGGGAAATTTTGAGCTGAGAAAAGTTGTGTTTCGCGATCACGAAGGGTTAATACCTAGGCGAAGCTATATTTCGGGGGGTTTCGGCCCTTTTATCATCCTTGAAGCTATGGAGCTCGGATTGAAGCGATTTTGGAAGCGATTGTCACCATATGGATTGGGGTAAGTATTCTCTACTCGGTTTTGATTATATTTCAAGAATGTTACCTTGTTTATGGCATTTGGGTGATGATTTGAAAAGAGAAATTGGGGGTTTTTGTCGAAAGTTTCATAGGGTGAAGTTTTGAGTTTTGAACGTCGATTCGGAGTCGGATTTGATTGAAACTAGCGTGGTTGGACTCGTAATTGAATGTGTTATCAGATGTTTTGAGTTTTGTAGGGTTCCAAGTTCATGGGCCCGGGGGTTGACTTTATTTACTTTTTGAGTGGATTTGGAAATTGTTATAAATTGATTTGTTACGAGTATTAGAGTATATTTTTATTGGCTTGCACATTTTCTGACTAGTTTTGGAGCGACGGGCATCGTTTTAAGGCACTAGAGTGGCATTGGAGACGGTTATATAAATTCGAAGTAAGGTAAGTCTCCTGTCTACCCTGGAAGGGGAATTCACCCTGTAGGTGTTATAAGGTGACAAGTGTTCGTGCATATGCTAGAATTCCTGATTATGTCCGGGTAGACTTAGGTTCACACCATGCTATAATTGTACTACTTGAGTCATCTTTGCTCGTTTTATTTATTGATTTTGCATGACGACTTAACACTAGACTTGTATAGGGTGATAGACTCGCTATTATACAGGTTGATTTTTTTGTGAAGTTTACTTTTGGTCCTTATCTCTCGAGTATGTCATTGCTACTTGTTAACCTTATGGAAGCTAATTCATAACTCTGCTTGCTTTGAACTCTCATGCTTAACTCCTCTATTTGTGGATTCTTGTGTATAAAAGAAACCCGTTACCTTGAACTTGTTTTCTAATCTTGAAAACCCTTGTATATGTCCAATCTATGTGTTCTGCATACTCTCTACACCTTGTGTGTGCTCATGTGATGTTCAAGTGTGCGTCTTACCCTTGGGATGTGTAAAATTCCTACTTTCATTAGTTGTGGTATTAGGGTCAAAACGAGCAAATGCTCCACCTTAGAATTTGATCTCTTAACTGATTTGGGGTTTATTTAAGTTGAATTTGTTGCTTTAATTATCTATAATTGGTAATGGATGGGCAAGAGAATTTTTTTTATTGTTGGGCTTGGATTGTTGAATTGGTTCATGGTACTGTGGTTTTGAGCATGCCATATGCGCATGGAATATGGGCCTGTCCAGATTCTTAAGCAATTGGCAGGCCTAGATAGCACTGGGTTATTTTCATTTGGGTGTGATCTTGGGTCTGCAATTTTTCCGTGTGTAATATTTATATTTTTATTCATTATCTAGGCCTGTAATAATTTGTAAACAAACAATTGGAGTGTAAATGAAATTGGGGGACAACGAGTATATTCTAATGCTTTCATAAAAGGGTAGAAAACATGCATATAGGGTCTATGTGTTCTATTTGCTATTTCGTTCAACATGTTTCTTATATGTTGTTTAGTTTAGTGTGTTATACACTAATAGAAAGAATGCCTATAAAGATCATGCACACACTTCACTCAACTCGACAAAACAGTTGGTTTAAGTAATTGCTAATTGTTTCCATGTGTACTATTAAACGCTTCTCGACAGCATGCCTATAGGATATAATAACGAGGTTTCGCTAATGTCCACCTAGATACCATGTCTATAGAACCCTAACTAATCAATTGGTTAACTGCTTCTATTTTTCTTAGTACGTTGCTTCTTTAGATATCATGACTATAGGATCTTAATCAACCAATCAATTACTTTATCATTTTGTCGCATTGCCACACTTAGAAAACATGCCTATAGGAATAAAGTACAATTTCAGTTGTTAACTACTAGAGATCCTGCCTATAAGACAGTGTCAGATGCCTAAGAAACATGCTTATAACACCAACACTGGTAATTCATATAGTTTTTACTGCCTCCTTGCACCAACAATTTAGATATCATGCTTGTAGGATTTGTAATGCCTCAATCTGCAAAATTCGTTGCCTGTACACTGCTGGAAATCCAGAATCACCTAGAAACCATTCCTATGACTTTAAATTCTGATTCTGAAAATCTATGTTACCTAAACTACCCGCGTGCATTTTTTCTTTATATGTGGAGGCTAACTTGACCCTTTAATTGTATATACGTGAAGTCCTATCTATTTTGAATGTCGCCTAGTTTTATCATTCTGAGCAACCTAAGATGAGTCTAGAACTACCTAGTAGAGGTGTAAAGCCTCCTGGACCATAAGCATGGGACGGTTAGTGCAAGCATAGGACACGACTTAGAATCGAATTAGAACGCTTTAGATAAACAACTTCAACATAGTAATCGGATAGTAGGAGATGATAGTCTGTGCTAACTGAATAATATGAGAAACTCCTATCTAAAAGGAGTTGCGAAGTATTATTTATGTTGCACGGGGTGATCCTTTAGTCTAAAAAATATAGGACCCTCTCCTTTATATATTTTCCATTCATACTTAGTCGTTTAATATAGACCAATGTAGCTTTATCCTTATAGTCATACTAAGATTTATACTAATTCTCGTTCTGTTATAATAAAATTCTTAAACCTTTACATTATATTTTGTTTATATGATCATCTAGCCTAATTACATAATCCACATAGCCTAAAGTTCGGTTGGGACCCACAGTTGTGGACCTCGAAGAGTGCCTAACACCTTCTCTTTGAAGTAATTGAGCCCTTACCCGATCTTTGGTGGCTTTGACTAGTCAAATAGAGTTATTTTCATAATAGGTGCCCTAACACACCTCATGATCGTTAGGTGAGGACTCTTCTCTTTTACGAACCTATCCTTCATTTAAAATAATTGTCATATGTCAAACCCCGATTTCACGAGAAAACGGGGCGCGACAACATGGCGACTCAGCTGGGGAATTACACTTAGGCTCTTACCACAATGAACTTGGTTTATGTGGATTTCTTTCTCTGTTACATGTACATCCTTTCCCCTACCCACCTTTATTTTCCATGACATTCACATCCCTCTTCCATTTACCTTTATTTGTTATGACCGCTCTTTATCTTGTCAAGATTGCTATATCATGCTTACTTCGTTACCTTAATAACTTGGTTACCTTTTCCTTTTTCTTTATTTTGATTATTTTCATTCCCCAAAGTTGGTTCGTGCATACTGGCATTGTCAGCATATCACACTAGATCCAGAGGTCCTCCACCTCCTCTTCCACCAACCGATCCTAAAAGCAAGAACAAAGGAAAAGGAAAAATGGATGATTTTAGTGGTATCAGAAAGGATAACGCTACCATGGCAGAGAATGTCGAAACTTCAGATGGCCGAAGCACTCCGGTACGGAATGGACCAGTCTTACGTCTGGAACAGAAAATCTTGGAGTTACAAGGAGAACTTGAGCAGGTCCGAAATTTGGTTATGTCACTCCCATCCCTGTCATTGCAATGGAGAATTCTTCTTAGTGGATTAACCTCAAAAAGACATCTGCCTATCATTCAGGCATGAGGGGTCATACAATTGATGAGTATCGCACGCTGAAAGACAAAATTCAGACACTGATCGATAATAAGGTCATACAGGAAAAGGAAGCTGCACCAAATGTGCGTAACAATCCTCTCCCGAATCACAGAGGTGAGGGAGTGAATGTGATAGAGACTGATGAAGAATGGGATCCAGAAGGGTCAATCAGACTCATTCGAGAGGGGGATGATCCTAAAACCTCTTCGGTCACCCTCAAACCAGTTGGGATAAACCCCAAGCACCTTTTGAAGTCTAGTTAACTATGCCCTTCACTTTTATGGTAGCTCCCACACCATCTTACAAGTCTGATGTCATCCCATGGGATTATGTTACGGAAGCCAGGAGAAATGGAAAAAGCAAAGATGGAAGAGACAGGTGCGGCACAAGGAATTACTAGAAATGGCAGAGTTTATACACCTGGAAACTTGGGGGGAACAAGCAAGGAGGCTGTATCTAAGCCACCTGTTGTCCAGATTGGCACTGATGACCTTTGGAGAAAGGTACAAGCAAGAGAATATTCTGTTGTCGATCATTTGAAAAAAACTCCCGCCCAGATATCTATCTTGTCACTACTATAAACTCTGACACACACAGGAATGCCTTGATGAAAGTACTGAATTAAGCTTATGTACCCACCAACATCTCTAGTGGGGATGTAGGTACTGGAGAGCCATAAAATCACCTTTCATGAAGTTAAGTTACCACCAGAGGGACTAAGTCACAACAGGTCATTACACATCACATTGCAATTTGAGGATAAGTTCATCACCAGGGTCCTAATAGATGGAGGATCAAGTCTCAACATATGCCCACTAACTTCTCTAAAGAGATTAGGTAAAGGCCTGCACGAGATATGAATGGGAAGCATGAATGTGAAGACGTTTGATGGATCCCAAAGAGCCACCATCGGAGAAATCAACCTCAGCCTACAGATAGGCCTGACCTGGTTTGATGTCGAGTTACAAGTGCTAGATATATCTACTACCTACAACCTGTTGTTGGGATGACCTTGGATACATTACGATAGGGCAGTGGCTTCTACTCTGCATCAGGCTGTGAAGTTTTAATGGAATCATCAGAAGTAACCTTATATACACCAATCAGACTTTTCCAGTCATTGAAAATAGGAAAAAGCTGGGTGGAGAGACGTACCATCACATTGAGCGAGTCAACGCAATTGAAAAGGATCAACGGTGGAGTAACAAGATAGAAAGCATACTACTATGGACAGAGTATGAACCTGGCAAAGGTCTCGGCAAAACCCTTTAAGGGATCACCAAACTCGTACAACCGCAGCGTCATAGTACAACTTTCGGGCTTGGATATGAATATACTTGGAAAGAGTACCAGGATTGGTCTCCACCATGGCGTGGTCCTTATTATCCACTAGAACAATCGGTACCACCTCTGCATCAGACGTTCCAACAAGCAGATATGATGTGGGGATCTGAGGAAGATGAAGTCTTAACTGGCATGAGGAAGCAGATATGATGTAGGGATCTGCTTTGAATTCTTGTGTTAAGATTTACTAGTAATACATATTTTCCTAGAAAATGTTCCAAATGTATTTATCCCTCTTCATGCTAAGTCATTCATATATACAACTTTCAACTTGCTCACTTTCTTAAAAGGATCGTTGAATCTTGAACCTTTCAGATTGTATATTTCTATGCTACTTGCAAGCTTCAACACTGTACTGTAGTTGCATGTCTTACCACTATTTTGGTTGCCACAACACTGTTCTTTAGGTCGTGTTTGCTAATGCTAGTTTGCTTAGTTTCATGTTCGTTGTCATCCTTGGTATGCATAATGGAACTTTCTATAAACTTGCATTCTAAGAATTTGATACCTTCCTGCTAATTAGTTGTTGTGCAGAGTTTTTCAATATTGATAACCTTAATTTCTTAATAGGTTTTCTCATAAGTACTTTTGCTTATCATACACTTACCTAAAAGTCTTATTCATGGTTGCCCCACATGCTTATGTTAAGATTTTCTTGTGAAGTTTACTGTTGGTCTTTATCTCTCGAGTATGTCATTGCTACTTGTTAACCTTATGGAAGCTAAGTCATGAATCTGCTTGCTTTGAACTCTCATGCTTAACTCCTATGTTTGTGGATTCTTGTGTACCCACGAAACATGTTACCTTGAACTTGTTTTCTAATCTTGAAAACCCATGTATATGTGCAATCTATGTGTTCTGCATACTCTCTGCACCTTGTGTGTGCTTATGTGATGTTCAAGTGTGTGTCTTACCCCTGCGATGTGTAAATTCCTACTTTCATTAGTTGTGGTATTAGAGTCCAAATGAGCATATGGTCCACCTTAGAATTTGAGCTCTTAACTGATTTGGCGTTTATATGAGTTGCCATTCGTTGCTTTAATTATCTATAATTGGTAATGGATGGGCAAAAGAATTGTTTTATTATTGGCTTGGATTGCTGAACTGGTTCATGGTACTGTGGTTTTTAGCACGCCATTTGCACATGGAATATCGACCTGTCCATATTTTTAAGCCATTTGAAGGCCCAGGCAGCACTAGGTTATTTTCATTTGGGTCTGATCTTGGGCCTGCAGTTTTTTTGTGTGTAATATTTATATTTATATTCATTATCAGGGCATGTAATAATTTGTAAACAAAAAATTGGGGTGTTAATGAAATTGGGGGACAACAGGTATATTCTAATGCTTGCATAAAAGGGTCAAAAATATGCCTATAGGGTCTATGTGTTCTATTTGCTATTTCGTTCAATATGCCTTATATGTTGTTTAGTTTAGTGTGTTATACACTAATAGAAATCATGCCTATAAGGATCACGCACACACTTCACCCAACTCGACAAAACATGTTGGTTCAAGTAATTGCTATTTGTTTCCATGTGTACTACTAAACGCTTCTAGACAGTATGCTTATAGTATATAATAACCAGGTTTCACTAATGTCCAGCTAGATACCATGTCTATAGGACTCCAACTAATCAATTGGTTAACTGCTTCTATTGTTCTTAGTACGTTGCTCCTTTAGATATCATGACTATAGGATCTTGATCAACCAATCAATTACTTTGTAATTTTATCGCATTGCCACATTAGACGACATGCCTATAGGGATAAAGTACAATTTCATTTGTTAACTACTAGATATCCTACCTAAAGGACACTGTCACATGCATAAGAAACATGCCTATAACACCAACACTGGTAATTCGGAGAGTTTTTACTGCCTGATTGCACCAACAATTTATAAATCATGCTTGTAGGATTTGTAACCCCTCAATCTGCGAAATTCGTTGCATGTACACTGCTGAAAATCCAGAATCACCTAGAAACCATGCCTATTGGACTTTAAATTCTGATTCTGAAAATCTACATTGCCTAAACTGCCCGCGTGCATTTGTTGCTTATGTGTGGAGGCTAACTTGAGCCTTTAATTGTCTTTACGTGAAGTCATATCTATTCTGAATGTCGTATTTTTTTTTATCATGCTGAGCAACCTAAGATGAGTCTAGACCCATCTAGTAGAGGTCCAAAGCCTCCTGGATCATAGGCATGGGACGGCTAGTGCAAGCATAGGACACGACTTAGAATCGAATTAGAACGCTTTAGGTAAACAACTTCAACATAGTAATCGGGTAGAAAGAGATGATAGTCTGTGCTCACTGAATAATATGAGCAACTCCTATCTAAAAGGAATTGCGAAGTATTATTTATGTTGCACAGGGTGATCCTTTAGGCTAAAAAAACTTAGGATCCTCCTCTTTTGTATATTTGCTATTCATACTTAGTCGTTTAATATAGACCAATGTAGTTGTATCCTTATAGTCATTCTAAGATTTGTACTAATTCTCGTTCTGTTATAATAAAATTTTTTGACCTTTACATTCTCTTTTGTTTTATTTGATCAACTAGCCTAATTACATAATCCACATAGTCTTATGTTCGCCCGGGACCCACGGCTGTGAACCTCGATGAGTGTCTAACACCTTCTCTTTGAGGTAATTTGAGCCCTTACCCAATTTTTGGTGGCGCTTACTAGTCAGACAAGTTATTTGCATAATAGGTGTCCTAACGCACCTCAAAATTGTTAGGTGGCGGCTCTTCTCTTTTAACACCCTACCCTTCATTTAAAAGAGTTGTCACATGTCAAATCCCGATTTCACAAGAAAATGGGGTATATATATATATATATATGTTTGGTGGTCTTTTGGTCGCAAAGGCGTGGCTGTTGCGGGGATTTTATGGTGATTTGCATTTCATGATATGATCTGCAGCATATAGAGTCTCCATCAGAGTTATTTATATTCTCCTGTCTAACTTGTATTCCAAACAGACAGTGTGTATTATTGTACTCTTTAATAGATGTTCATGCACTTGTGAAACCGGGTTTTGGGGGTTCCTACTGGATGTTCATTATTGTAGTTCATGTATTTATTATCATTGCACTTTGTAATTTGTATTTTATACAGGAATTGGAAAACAAAATCACGGGTTTTCTACGAGTATCAGATATTACTCTACTTAATGAAATTCATGACTTCGAAAATAATAAAATGGGTAACTAAGTTGATTTATCACCGCTGGCTTGCCTGATGGCGACGTTAGGCGCCATCACGACCTACAATAGATTTTGGGTCATGACATCTTGGTATTGGAGCTCTAGGTTCAATTGGGCATCGGGGAGTTGCAGTAGTATTGAAGACATGGAGCAGGATGTTTCTCCCTGTGTATTCGAGTGAGTTATTATCGTCTTCTTGTGGAAGGGTGTTCTCTCATCTCAACCCTGTATCAGTATTGCCTATAGTTTTGAGGCTATACACAGAATGTTATGATATTCATGTGTTGTTACTGTGTTGTGTTGTTATGAATGGTATTTTGATCGTTTATGGATCGTGAAAGTGAATGGATCGGGAAAAATGATCTTGAGGAGGCTCGTAGTTGGTGGCAATTTACTCGTTTGGGTGATACAAAGATGGAATATGAGTTGAGGTTGTATTTTGGCTGCAAAGGAGGAGGAAGGAAATGGTGGGAGGTGTTCCCCAGCGGTTGAATTGCTAGAAGGTCAAGTGTGAACAACAGAGGTCGAGAAGTTGCTTAAGGAGATGGTTTAACTGAACGAGTGTGGAAGAGTAGCATATGGATTTTGTGATAGGATAACCACGTTTCTTGAGAATGTTTAGAGCAATTTGGCGGTCATGGTGGAAAGTGACTAGGTCTACGAATTTTAATTGAGATGGAGGATACTGTACTGAGGAAGATTGAATATGGCAGAAAGGATTTTGCTTTAAATGAAGAGGGTTGTGAAAACTTGATTATCATTTTGGATGCAACATGACTTTGAGTTTGAAATGTATTGTCAGACTTTCAGTTGATGTCAATGAGGGATGGGAAAGCTTGTACTGCCAGTGGACAAGCATAGGCTCAGGAGGATTTACTGATTTCGTAGTAGTTGTACCTAGTGCAACGTTGTTGGAAGATATTGATATAAAATTCCACAAGTGGGTTATCTCATGTGATCAAGTTAGTGGCTGCGTGATTTTGATGAAGTTTCTATGAAGAGTTTTACCTAATACCCGTAGAGGGTCGAACATATGATTGTCGCTGATAATTCGGCATGTTCATAAAAAGTTTAACAAGGGACTACGAGAAATTTAGCGAGCTGACGGTGCAAGATCATGGTAATTGAGAAGGAGGAATCTTTGCATTCTACATTATATGATGGTAGCTTAAAGCTAAGTGGGGAGCCCACCATCTACGATTGGATCGCGTGATTATTTGCTTGTGTGATTTTTGGTTATCGGTGCATTAGTGGATTACTTTTGACTAAGAAAAGAAAATATTAGGGGTAATTTGAGCAATGGGCTTAATGAATGTGTGCTATATTTTTCCGTATCCATTCATGCACAGGTTTTAGGATGACTCGGAGTTTATGCTTCTTGTGGATGTGACGTACAAGGAAAATAATATATCTAGTTTCTTCTTTAGGAGTGCTCATATGCTGACAGCGCACTAGAGTTTGGCTTATATTCGGGACAAAGTCAGAGTGGGTGACTCTCAACAGTGGTTCTAATGGGTTCTTATATGGCTGAAGCCTAGGATTTTGCAGCACAGTGTGAAGAATACTTATGGATTATTCTATGTTATCATCGGGTCTGCGGGGAAGTATTGGAAAAATGGGATAAATAGTTTCAAATTCACGGAAGGTCTTTCACAATGGGTGTACCGATTTGAGATGCTATTGTGCGCACGAGGAGGGTATGGGATGCTTTATGGGTATTGAGACGATGTGGTCTTGTGAATTGAGTCACTCAGGAAGAGTGTTGTTGAGTTTCTTTATGTTCCCGAATTGAGATATTATTATTTCTAACGCAAGTTAAGAAAAATTGAAAGAAGTGGGTTCAGTTAGTAAAGGTTTGAATCAACATGATTGTGGCAATGATCAGTTCCTTCAGCATGTAAGTTATACAGGTGGTTGGTGGTTGTACGTGCGGGCTTGACATCCATCATAATTTGATTGATTTATGAGGTATTTGATGGCCTTGTTATGTGTAAATGGATCCAGGAAGAGTTATGTCAATTAAACCATGACTTAAAGTTTGTATTTTCTACAATTATGGGGATCCAGTTGCATGTTGCAATGGTTCTTTTGAAATGAGTTAAGTGAAAGTTTTCTAGCCAATGAAGTGTTTATTTTGTGAGTAGTTCAAGAGTGATGAATTCTTGTACTCTCGCGTAATGGCATGATAGGTGCAGTGAGTGGCATGGGAATTAGAAGTGGAGGATCAAGGTTGTGGCTCGGTGTTGACAAAAATGTCACGAGCTCGGATGGGCAGGGGAGAATTTAGTTGTTTAGAGTAAGATGACTTTATCTCTGTGTCGCCTGAGAATTGTGTTATGTAGAAGAGGCAGTGTGTATTAATTTGTGGATTCTTGATTTGCACTATAGAATATTTATGGTTAGAGGTGTGGATGTGCAGACTATGCTACCTAGTGCGGAAGGTCGTGGGAGTATAACCCACGGGAAGACCATATAATTGTAACATGTTAGTCACTTGATTGTTAAGGATTAAAACCAAGTGGAGAGATCACGGTACTACAGCTAATGTGAGAGTTTACGTCTGGAAGGCTCTTTATTCCTGGGTTGTGTACTGCGGGGGTATGTTACGGATTGGACGACTGCTCATGTGTGTTATGAATAGAGCCATTGTATATCCTTGAAAGGGTGTGGCCCAGTACGGTATGATCAGAACCGGCTTGAGGCTCATTGATGGGTCTAATGTGAATGTGTGCTCTACGTTAAGTCAGATGTGTTCATTCGGCAAAGCATTACTTATGGAAGAGTCTTCAAGCATTGGATATTATTCTCATCGCTAGCTATTCCATGTAATACTCTTTTGCGCCAGGTGGGTTGTATAACAACTTGATTATTCACACCTATGTTGTAATCCTGCAATCTATGAAGAACCTGGAGATGATTCAAAAATGAAAGTTGTGTCCTTGGTGTCTAGTTTTCAGAAGGTAAAACCATTGTCATTTGGAGTTTTGTACAAAAATTTACGACCATTATACCAGATGTTGTCTGGAGGAGTTGGGAAGCTTGTTCTTTGCGATCGCGATTGGTTTTCCACGATCGCGAAGGGCAATTTTAAGCTGAGAAAAGTTGTGCTTCGCGATGGCGAAGCATTTTCCGCGATCGCGAAGGGTAAATACTAGGTAAAAGATATATTTCGGGGGTTTCGGCAATTTTATCATATTTGGATCTATGGAGCTTGGATTGAAGCGATTTTCGCCACATGGATTAGGGTAAGTGTTCTCTACTCGGGTTTGATTATATTTCATAAATGTATTCTCGTGTTTTGCATTTGGTTGATGATTTAAAAAGAGAAATTGGGGGGTTTTGTCTAAAATTTCATAGAGTGAATTTTGAGTTTTGAACGTCCATTCGGAGTCATATTTGAGTGAAACTAGTATGGATGGACTCGTATTGAATGGGTTGTAGGATTTTTTGAGTTTTATCGGGTTCCGATCACGTAGACCCCCGGGTTGATTTCATTGCCTTTTCGAGTGGAGTTGGGAATAATTATAAATTTACTTATTAAGAGTATTAAAGTATATTTTTATTGGGTTGCACATTGTTTGACTAGTTTTGGAGCGATATGCATCAGTTTGAGGTGTTAGAGTGGCGTTGGAGTCAGTTATGGAACTTCAGAGCGAGGTAAGTCTCTTGTCTAACTCTGTGCGGGTAAATTTACCCTGTAGATTTTATATTCTTATGTGCTACGTGTTGTGGGAGCTACACATGTATGAGGTGACAAGTGTCCGTGCATATGCCAGAATTCCTGATTATGTTCGGGCAGACTTAGACCCACGTCATACTATAATTGTACTATTTGAGTCATCTTTGCTAGTTTAATTTCATTATTTCGCGTTACAATTTCAGACTAGACTTGCATATGGTGATAGACTCGCTATTGTAATGATGTGACGAGCTACTTGATAATCCGCGGAATAATTTTGTGCTTCCCTTATTAATTCCTCCGGCGTTATGTGTTTTCATCGCAAAGCTTTCCTTAAAGTTCATAACTCAGACGTTTATTCGTTAGTGGGGTCAAAGACCCTTTAAAGCTTCTTACTCTAATGGGATCGGACCGATCGCCTCGGCATGATTATGTACCACATTCTAATGGGAGCGGGATTTTCGTCTCGGCGGTGTAATAGATGCATCTATGGTTCATGTTGTTCGACCATCTGCGTGTACATATTATTATGGGATTGGGCCATATGCCTCGACATTTCTATAAAATACTTTTATGGGATCGGTCCTTTCGCCCCGGCAGCGTCGTGTGTAATATTTGATAAGAAACCATCATATCCGTGTGTTTTCCTGATTTGAGTTGTGACGATCTATCTGGTGAGGTCCATTTCATATATACTCCGGATGAGGAGGTAACTGATAATTGAGAGCTTGAATTTAGTGTTCGGAGGAGGATTTTACCACGTACCTATATTTATTTATACTATTTATTACTCTGACGTATATTTTTTTACTTCCTACTGTAATTTTTTTTGAGTTATTAGAGCACTAGTAAGTGTCGATGTCGCCCCATCGTCACTACTTCTCCGGGGTTAGGCTAGATACTTACTATGTACACGTTGATTTACGTACTCATGCTACACTTTCTGTACTTATTCTGCAAGTGTGTGTGTGTGTGTGTGTATTTGTATGTGTGTGTGTGAGAGAAAGAGAGAGAGAGAGAGAGAGAGAGAGAGAGTATGGTGTCTTTTGGGCGCAAAGGCGCGGCTATTGAGGGGACTTTACGGTGAGTTGCATTCCATGTTACAATCCGCAGCATACAGAGTCTCCATCAGAGTTATTTATATTCTCATGTCTAACTTGTATTCCAGACAGATGTTGTATTATTATTGTACTCTTTAGTAGATGTTCATGCCCTTGTGACACCGCATTTTGGGGGTTCCTACTGGATGTTCATTATTGTAGTTCACGTATTTATTATTATTTCACCTTGTAATTTATATTTTATACAGAAATTGGAAAATGAAATTCACGGGTTTTGTACGGGTACCAGCTTTCACTATACTTATTTAATGGGATTCATGATTTCAAAAATAATAAAATGAGTAACAAAGTTGATTAATCACTTATGGCTTGACTGACGGCGGTGTTAGGCGCCATCACGACCTACAATGAATTTTGGGTCATGACAATAATAAATCATGTATCAGATACACATAACTTATGTTCCTGGCATATAATCTTAACAATGAAGTTTAATAGTTAATATTCAAGTATCTAAAGAGCTTTCATCACTCAAAGATATCTGCAAGTTAGGATAAGCATTAAGATAAACACGGCCATAGGCCAAGTTGGTTTGTACTGTCCCTGTAAGGGATTTTTTCAGTTTTGGTTTTTTCCATCTCAGAGAGCTGCTATAAAAATTTCAGGTAAGCCTCTTAATATAAGTGGCTTGAATGCAACTTGTATTAAACCAATATGTAAAAATCAATGAGCTTCCCTATAAAGGGATAAACACTTTTGGATAATAATCTAAAAGTAGTATGATCACTATCTACTGTCTCTTCAGTAGTTTTAAGCCTTATTTTTTAAAGGTGCCTAGTTCGTATATAATCTTAGGTTGGATTCTAGGAATCGTGCATTTATTAAGAAGATCTAATTGTTGAGGCATATCATACTCTTCCTTTCTACTAATTTTAACAATAGTCTGTTTCTTAATTATATTCATTAGAAATATTGTGTTGAACTTTAGCACCTATCTGTACATCTATCATGGCTCTGATACCCAGGGCTTACATGATCGCGTCTATGGGGCTACATGGAGGATAACTTGAGAAGCACTTTTAACATATTAGAGCCGGTCAAAATGTCATAAAAAGTCTTTTACTGTGTTATTATATAAGTTAGATTCCCTTTATATGGTATGAGAGTTTATTGCCAAAACAAATCATCATCTATCTATCTATATTATATTCTATTAAAAGTGAGAAGCCCTTAAGTCAAACGTTAAATTACCAAAATACCCATCTTATTTTTACTAAATATTCTACTTAATTGAATAAAAATACTAAAGCCTAAAAAACCTAAATACCCCTACATAACAGTTACAACCATTCATAAAAGTTGTACCCAATATGTTAATGTAAATCCATCAACTACTTTTGTTCTTATAAGCAATAAGAAAAATTCCCATTATTTGAAAATTTTTTGTAAAAGTAAAATAAAATATAGAAAATAGAAAATTCGATCAAAATAAAAGTTCCATTTCTCTTTCTGCTTTTTTATTTTATGTTTACCACCTTGTATAACGATCTGGCCGGTCGTTTCGAAAGATGTAGCCTTGTTCCCCCATTTTCTGCTTCTTTTGTGTTCTACAAATATTATATGACTTATCGGGTTAGTTGGTTCTGGACCGGAGTGATTTCAGAGTGAATTGAGACACTTAGTCTCTTAATTGAAAGCTTAAGTTGGAAAAAGTCGACCGGATATCGACTTATGTGTAAACAACCTCGGATTTGAATTTTGATGGTTCCTTAGCTCCGTTAGGTGATTTTGGATGTAGGAGCGCGTCCGGAATGTGATTTGGAAGTCTGTAGTAGAATAAGGCTTGAATTAGCGAAAGTTGGAATTTTGGCAAGTCTGACCGGGAGTGGACTTTTTGATATCAGGGTCGGATTGGATTTTTGAAAGTTTGAGTAGGTTCATGGTGTTATTTATGACTTGTGTGCAAAATTTGAGGTCAATCAGACGTGATTTGATAGGTTTCGGCGTCGTTTGTAGAATTTAGAAATTTCGAAGATCATTAGGCTTTAATCCGTGTGTAATTCGATTTTTTGATGTTGTTTGGGGTGATTTGAGGATTTTACTAAGTTCATATTGGGTTATAAGACTTGTTGGTATGTTTGGTTGAGGTCCCAAGGGCTTCGGGCTAATTTCGTGTGATTCACGGAATTGGGAGAGGTGAGCAGGGATCGAAGGGGCGAAGATTCTCCCGCACTTGCGTGGTCGCAGAGGCGAGAAGAAGAGGTGCAGATGCAGCTGTTTCCGCTAGTGCAATGGCATTTTCCGCACCTGCGATTGTCACAGATGTGGTCCAGCGCTCGCATAAGCGGAGTCAGCTAGTTTAGAGGTTTCCGCATATGTGGGGTTTTAGCCGCAGAAGCGGTTGCGCGGGTGCGGATCAGAGGCCCCATGTGTGAAAGGCCTGGGCAGAACATATAAATACCGGACTTTGAGATTTTTCACCATTTTCACCACTTTGAGCTCGGATTTTGGAGGTTTTGAGAGAGATTGTGAAGTGATTAGTGAGGTAAGCTCCTTGTGTTCATCTTTCTTCAATAATGATGTTTTCTCACTGATTTTACACCTAGTTGGTGAGTTTTTGAGGTGAAATTTGTGGTTTAGGGCTAGAGATTTGGTGAGTAAATTTTTAAGATTTGGATTACCAAATGGTGTCAGATTTTGGTAAATTTGGTATGGTTAGACTTGTGAGTGAATGGGCTATCGGGTTTTGTAACTTTTTTCGGATTTCGAGACGTGGGTATAGGGGCCGAATTTGAGCCAATTTCGGATTTTGGCTTATGATTTTGTGTTTTTCTTATGGAATTGATTCCTTTAGCCTATATTAATTGTATTGTACTGCTTGTGGCTAGATTCGGGGCGTTTGGAGACAGACTCGAGAGGCAAAGGCATTTTGGAGTAGAGTTTTGCATGGATTGAGGTAAGTAACAGTTTTCAATCTGGTCCTGAGGGTATGAAACTCTGAATTTTGTATTAGATGATTGTTTGGAGGTGACACACATGCTAGGTAACGGGCATGTGAGCGTGCACCGTGGAAATTGAGACTTTGGTCCATTTCGTGAAACTGAAAAGTCGAATAATCTTGGTATTATCTATGTGCCCTCCCTATGTTACAGAAATATGACAGTAAATCATGTTAGAAATCATGCTTAGCCTACGTGTTGGTGTTGTAGAGACCTACAGTGGTCGTGATACCTGTTGAATCTTCCTGCTTATTTTTACTTACACTCAGTCATAGTATTACTTGCATATTATACTTCAGTCTCTGTTATTCCCTGTTGATATATTATATCATTCTGTTTTGGGATGATTTTCCTCGATTACCGAAGGTCGTGAGACTAGGGAGGTTGATGACTGAGTGAGGCTGAAGGCCTGTTTGTGAAGTATTGATACCATAGCACGTGAGTTATCCGCGTGGATCCAGATATTTATGCTGTAGCACATGAGTTGTCCATGCAGATTCTGATGTGATATTGTAGCATGTGACTGGTCTGTGCAGATCTTGATATGATACTATAGCACGTGAGTTGTCCGTGCGGATTATAGCACTTGGACTATAGGAGCCCCTCCGGACTCTGTACACCCCCAGTGAGCGCAGGTATCTATTGCTTGTGAGTGTTGAGGGCTCAAAGCCGAGTGTTTGAGCTACGGAGAGAGATTGAGTGACTGTTGCCTTGAGAGGCTGTACTTGTTTCAATTGTTTCTACACTTAGCTGATATATGTTACTGTTTTGAAATTTCTGGAAGATATTGTATTCGGTTTTTACCTAAACTTGGTAATGTGTAATTGATTTAACTTCAATTGCCGGAATTGAAACTTGTCTACTTACATTGCTGAGATTACTGAAATGAACTATAATTGTATAGCTCGTCACTATCTTTCAGTTCCTTATTTATTATTGTTACTTACTGAGTTGGTTATACTCACGCTACACCCTGCATTTTGTGCAAATTCAGGTGTTTCCAGACACGGAAGGCGTTGAT
Organism: Nicotiana knightiana; assembly: GCA_005239525.1. Lineage (NCBI taxonomy): Eukaryota > Viridiplantae > Streptophyta > Magnoliopsida > Solanales > Solanaceae > Nicotiana > Nicotiana knightiana. The sequence goes on along the minus strand of ML425528.1, from coordinate 108,265 downwards.
CTCGTGCGCCGCTGATTATCGGATTTACGAGATAGCTCTCGGTGTTCTCACTCCTTGTTTCTCCACTCAAGATCGATTTTTCTAACAAAAGTTTTCACATGGAATTTGCACTTTGCATGAAACAATCTTCCAATAATACCATATAACTCTTAGCATAGTATTGATCTGTTCAATAGTGATCGATTTCTTACTTTTTTGTACGTTCTCAAGAAAATAACCCACATTCCTATATTAATGAATTATTTATGTTTTACATTCTTGTTATTTTGCTATTATTATGGTAGATTACTTTCATATTTTATCGTAGTTTAATTTATGTGTCTTTTGTCTTTATTTATTAAAATTTAAGTCCAATCCACCTATACCACACAAATTGTGGTGGTGAAATTTTATAACTTCTTTGTGAATCAAATAATAATTATTTTTTATTCTAATTTTTTCCTAAACTTTTCAAGTATTAGAGTTATAATACATTTTTTTGTATTTTTAAGAATGTATATTTAATTTTAAATACAAAATAATATTTATATTCAGTGCAAAATTATGGATATAAAATCTGGTATTTCAAAGCTATATCGTGGAAGGTTAACAATATCTAGACATATGCAATACAAAGTGTATTTGTTATGAATGTCATTTGCTCAAAATGTTTATACGAAACATGATTTGACCGAAGTAAAAAAGTTCAAGCGCAAAAAAACTCCCTATAAAAGTATAAGATTGAAGGTGTTCTTAAGTTCACTAGGAAGTTTAACTATCATTCCCTACCTTCTTTTTTTTTTAAATATTGAAATTTAAAAGTGTGGGTGGTATATTCTAAAAAATAGCAATCAACCTTTGAGAAGACAACTATGCCAAGACGCGTTTGTAATGAATAGTAGATATTGCGAATATAATGTTGATAAAAAAAACATACTTTCAATATTGTCTATCGGAGCAATCAAATGTCAAAAGGAAGATATACTAAAGTTTAATTGTGTAACAAATTGGCCGGTCGTTTCGAGAGTTATAGTCCCGTTTTCCCCTTTTCTACTTCCTTTTATGTTCTTCATCTACATTATAATGTATCGAATTAGTTGGTTGGGTCCGGAATGGTTTCGGATTAGAATGAGACACTTAGTCTCCTATTTAGAAGCTTACGTTGAAAACTCAACCGGATATTGACTTATATGTAAACGATCTCGGATTTGGATTTTTATGATTCGGTTATCTCCATTAGCTGATTTTGGACTTGGGAACGCGTCCGGAATGTGATTTGGAGCTTCGTGGTAGAATTAGGCTTGAATTGGCAAAAGTTGGGAATTTGGCGATTTTGGTCGGCAGTGAAAAATTTGATATCGGGGTCAGAATGGAATTCCCAAAAATTGGAATAGGTTCGTAGTGTCATTTGTGATGAGTGTGTAAAATTTGAGCTCATTCGGACGTCGTTTGGTAGGTTTCGGTGTCGTTTGCGAAATTTGGAAGTTTAGAAGTTCTTAGGCTTGAATCCGAGGGTAAATTGGTATTTTGATGTTGTTTTGAGCGATTCGAAGGTTAGGCTAAGTTTGCATGTTGATATCTGAATTTTTGGTATGTTGGTTGTAGTTCTTAGGATCTCGGGTGAGTTTTGGGTGGATAACGGATCAATTATGGGTTTAGGAGAATTGTTGATTCTGCTGGTGTTTGTGGCTGCTGGTGTTTTCTGCACCTACGGAAGAGGAGCCGCAAGTGCGGGGAGTGTTGAATTGGGCTGGATACACAGGTACGAGATGGTGGTCGCATCTGCAAGTCCACATGTGCGGGACCTGGACTGCAGATGCGGAAAGGCGGAGTTGGTCAATTTACGCAGAAGCGGAGCGTTACGCACAAGTGCGCTACCCGAAGGTGCGAGCTTTTATCCGCAGATGCGGAACTTGGGATTCTAAGTGAGTTCCGCACCTGTGATGGAATTTCCGTAGGTGCGGTGGCGTAGAAGCGTGAAATGGTCCGCAGGTGCGAAAGGCCTGCGCAGAAAGTATAAAAAGGGACTTCACGAATTTTGGTTCATTTCCATCATTTTCAAGTCAGTTTTTGGAGCTTTTGGAGTGATTTTGAAGGGAGATTCAAGGGTTTTCAGTGAGGTGAGTTGCTTGAGCTCTGTTACTCCTATCTATGGTGTTTTCCCATTGTATTATCATCTAATTAATGGAATTTAGGGTGAAAATAAGGGGTTAGGGCTTAGGATTTTGGAGAGTTTGATTTGAGGATTTGAGGCACCAAATGATATCAGATTTTAAAATTTTCGTATGTATAGACTCGTGAGTGAATGAGCTTTCTAGTTTTATAATTTCTGTCGGATTTCAAGACGTGGGCCCGGGGGCCAGGTTTGAACCAATTTCGGGTTCTTGGTCTAATTTGATAGTTTTTCTTGTGAAATTCATTCCTTTAACATATATTGAAGTATTGTACTGGTTGTGAATAGATTTAGAACATTTGGAGGCCGAATCGAGGGGCAAGAGCGTAGCGGAGTAGAGATTTTCTCGGTTTGAGGTAAGTAACGGTCTTAAATATGGTCTTGAGGGTATGAAACCCTGAGAAAATTCATATGATGTTGATATTTAGAAGTGATGCACACGCTAGGTGATGGGAGTGTGAGCATGCACCTGGTGGGATTGAGACTTGGTCCGTCCCGGTAGACTGTAAAGTCAAATACATCTTTGTTATTACATGTTCACTCTTGTTTTCGAGTTATTGACTGTCTTGCATGTTAGAAATCATGCTTAGGTTGTATGGAAACACTATTGGGACCCGTAGTGGTTGTGAACTGGTCGTATTGACTGCTAAACTGCTGTCTTATACTCAGTCACTATTTGCTTATGCATTTTTATCTCAGCTCTCCCTTCTGATGTGATTATTTCTTGTGATATCCTATGTTTGGGCTGTTATTGTGATATTTGTGAGGCTGGAGTGGCTAGTGACTAATATAGGGCCTGAGTGCCGGGTTGAGAGCTGTGTGAGATATGTTGGATCGGACTGCGCATCGTAGTAATTGTTGGATCGGGTTGTACGCCGCAACAAGCCTTCGGGCCATGATATTGGATCGGGATACACGCCACAGCAAGTACTTTGATCAGACTGCATGCCGCAACAATATATGGATGGGGCTGCACGCCGCAGCAGTATTGGGTCGGGCTGCATGCTGCAACAACATAGCGTTTGTGTTGGAGGAGCCCCTCTGGAGTCTGAACACCTCTAGCGAGCGCAGGTACCTTGATTGTGAGTATTGAGGCTGAAAGTCGAGCAATTGAGCTGTCGAGATAGATGAGTGACAGTAGTCCCTATGAGACTGTGTACTGCTTTTATCTATTGATGCACATTGTTGCTAGTCATTGCTGTTATGATATTTTGAAGGACTTATACTGTTTCGCATGAGCTTGAAACGTTTTGATTTTAAAACACCGGTTTGAAAGCATGCTTAAATTCCTTTATTGAAATTTTTGAAAAGAACTATATTATGTGTAGTGATGTGTGGCTAGAATTCGTGATTTTAAGCATTATATACCTCGCATTTTATGTGCTTTAATGATAAAATACACGTCGTATGTGCTTAATAGGGTTTATTTTATGTGTAGGTGAATTGGAAATGGAAACGGGGCTAAACGGATGCAAATACGTCGAAGAATACGCGAGAGGGGACACCCGGGGGATAGCCAGGCGCCAAGCCAAACAGCCTGGGGCAGCCTGGCGTTACCCAGGCGTTAGACCCATAACGCCTGGGGGGACCAGGCGTTACCCAGGCCTTAGGGCTGTAACGCCTGGCCC
>ML425528.1:62702-104428 GCA_005239525.1 Nicotiana knightiana | reverse complement strand
TCTTTAAGTTAGTTGTCTATTTAATCTTTTGATTTACTATTTTAGATTAATTCTAGTTAAATATTTGTTTGAGTTTAGTTTAGTGGATAGTTAATCACAAGTCCCTGTGGGTACGATATCTGGACTTCAATTCCTATATTACTTGTCGACCACGTACACTTGCGTGTGCATTGGGAAATCAACCAACATGTAGCTCGGCTTTGTTTTCTCAGTTCCTTATTTAATTATGTTACTTACTGAGTTGGAAGTACTCATGTTACTCCCTGCACCTTGTGTGCAGATCCAGGTGATCCCGTTCGCAAAGATCGTTGAGTCCGTGCGCTTTGAGTTGTCGGAGACTTACGAGGGAGTTATCGGCGTCCACAACCCTTGATTTCTCCTCTATTATTATCATTTCTTTTTATTTTGGTATTAGTGGAACGTTGTAAACCGTGATGTTAGTCTGGTTTAGATGTTCATGACTTAGTGACACCGTGATGTCGGGCTTTTTTTTCCGCACTTTTATTTTGATTTGAACTTTTTATGAAGGTTTTATGATGATTAACTTTGAAATTATCTATTAAAATGAAATATCGAATTGTTTTGATAATGTTTCGGCTTGCCTAGTACCACGATAGGCGACATCACAATAGAGTTAGTTTGGGCCGTGACAAATTGATAGCGTGATGTCTACAAAAACAAATATAGAGTTGGTCGGAGAGTATGTTGTTGACTTTATTCATAAAGATCTCAAGATTATGTGAACTTGTCTTTTGGTGTATTAAATTTGTAATTATAATTAAACAAAATTATTTTGGAATATGTGTGCATTAACTAATTTTGTTAATATATATTACGTAAAAAAAGAATGTAAAATACACGTGCAAAGCATGTATAGAGAAACTAATATATATGTATATATATATATATATCCTTTAAAATTTGAATTACCATTTTGTCCCTGAAGAAAAATGGCAAACCTTCAATTAAATAAACTTTTCATTACATTAGTAGTGCATGAATTAGAGGTGAATGAATAATACTTAAATTCTTTACACACTCAGTTCAATGAATCCAATTACGTTTGAGGGCATTTATATTCTCCTTTGATTACTTCTCAAAAACTGAAGAATTCGAAGATATATATATATATATATTCTTTAAAATCTGAATTACCATTTTGTCACTGAAGAAAAATGGCAAACCTTCAATTAAATAAACTTTTTATTACATTAGTAGTGCATGAATTAGAGGTGAATGAATAATACTTAATATCTTGACACACTCAGTTGAATGAATCCAATTACGTTTGAGGGCATTTATATTCTCCTTTGATTACTTCTCAAAGACTGAAGAATTCGAAAAGATATAATTATTTCAATAGAGATCAGATTCATTAGTATTAAAAATGCTATCCGAGTAGTCATTTTTCAGAGTTATTTAAGAACATAATCTTGACAAGGCAATAGAAATCGATCCAGTAATTTTTTTATCAAGTAAAGATGGCAGAATTTGATTTGCATCTGAATTGTCATCTTTTTTTTGCTACATTATATATGGATATGCTCTAAACTCTTTGAGGCCAATGAAATGTGGTAATGTTAAACCCACAATGCTTTCCTTTTTGTACTTCCTTACATATAAATATATAGGTGGAAGAAAGTTGTGTTACTGTCACTTCCTTTTGATCTCAAGTTTTTCTCTTTATTTCCAAAACAAGTTATCATCTTCCATGTAAATTAATTATTCAACTACCTACAATTAACATTTTTAGTGTAAACAATAGGTTAATTAGCGAGAATATTCATGTCCATCAACACTTTGATTTTTCCTTTGTCAGCCTCTCACTGAATTATGGATTTACTCAACAACTTAACCCTACAGCTTGGAATTATGGCTAACAATGGAGTTAGTGAGTTTCTGTCTTTCTTCCAGCACTACTTGATAAAAAGTAGTTGGTCAATTTCCATGGCAATGTTTTAAGTATTGACAATTTACTAAAACATGGAAAGAGGAATATTGAGTGTTTCATTAACAACCAATGAAAATGATGTATGCTCCATTTGATTATTGATTTATACGATATATATGGCTCTAAAGTATCAATCCCAATACGTTATTTGATCGTAGATTGCGATATTCTTTTGCGCAACTACTTTCGCTTTCGAAATTGACAATAAGGAGAGATTTATTTCCATTCGGGATATCGTTGAATACCCTTACGCTTGCTTTCTTTCTCAATAACAAGATTTTATCTGTCTTGACTTCATTTATTTCTAATCGTCGAAAAAAAAGATAAAACATTTCAGTGTAAATAGTTAATTAAATTCTCATTTTAATATTTTTGAAAATATAAATTTCCTTCAATTTAACTAGTACAAATGAACTTTAAGGAATAATATTAACTTTTTTCAATTTCAGTACTAAATATCCCATAATCATCCCAGAACTCAGTGTCACAAGCGCATGAGCATTTACTAGGAAGTAAAATAAAATACAATAACTATTCGAAATACAAATTTGGACAGAAAAGAAGATACTAGTACTCTGAAGGAGACTATGCTGGTTGCGGGTCGTCTCATAAGATGCAGCTCACCTACGTCCCCATATCAACCATGTAGCTGCGCCCACAAGGCCACTACCCATGCATGTACATGTACAACAAAATGTACAACAAGTGTAGTATGAGTACGAAAATAACGCGTACCCAGTAAGTATCCAGTCTAACCTCGAAGAAATAGTGACGAGGGGTTGATTCCGACACTTACTAGTGGTCCAATAATATCAGGTACAGTAAAGAAGTGAATAAATATGAAACAGAGTAAATATATGAAATAAACATGTATACAATATATGGTACAATTTCCCTCTTCACAATCTTACTCAAACTCTCAACTAGCAAGTTCCCTCCGTAACCGGAGTGTGTGTATATATATATAATATATAATGGACTTCATCAAAGAAGTTGTCATAATTCAAATCAAGGAGAAACCCTAAGATGCACTACCTTCTTGCCGAATGAGGATAATATATAGAGGAAATGCCGAGGCGTACGGCCCGATCCAATATAAAAGTAAATTGTGCACTATCGAGGATCGAACGACACGATCCATAGATGCATCTATCAACCTACCGAGGCGAACGACTCGCTCCCATGAGAGTGTGATACATAAATCCTGCTGAGGCGAACGAACCGATCCAATAAGAGTAGTAGAAGGAAATACTCCGCTCGCGAATTATATGTGTGACGCGGTAAATTTAAGGAATTACCCTGCTCGCGGATCATACTTGCGATGCGGTTACACATAGATTTCTTAAATTATTATAGTATTCCTTAGTTCTTTTCAAAATACGAAGTTCAGATGAAAACTTTTAAATTCTCAACTTTTCTCAATTTCAACTATTTTCAAACATTTAATAAGCTAACTAAATCTCGCTTCTCTCAAGTCAAACAATAAAAATAAAATAATAATATCAACAAGGCATGGCGTCAGCCAAAAACTATCCGGACATAGGCATAATATAGCTAGTAGCTACGACGGACTCTCGTAATCTCGTGCGTACATAACCCCCACAAATATAAGCACATAATAATTTGGTTCACCTATGGGGTTAATTCCCTCTTACAAGGTTATAAAGGAGACTTACCTCGCTCCGAAGTTCCTTCTCGGGCTCCCAAGCCTTTCCAATAACTCGAACCGGTGTTCAATGCTCCACAACTAGTAAATAAATGTACAATTCATGAATATATACTCTAATACTCCTTATAATCCAATTTATAACAAATCCTAATTCCGTTCTAAAAGTCAATAGAAATCACAATCGGGCCCACGTGCCCCGATTCCGAAAATTTTTGAAGATAATCATTACCCATAACCTGATGAACTCAAATATATGATTTATTCCCAATACCATGTCCAATTTCATGGTCACATTCCAATAATACCAAATTCTAAAATTTTCACCAAACTCCGTAATTTCTACTAATTTTCATGTTTAAATCCTTATACAAACCATGTATTTAACTTATAATAAGTGGGGATTACTTACCTTGTGTTGTTTGATGAAAATCTCCCCTTGAAACTCTTCCAAATCGCCCAAACCAAATAAAAATGGAAGAAAATGGGCTAAGTCCCGTTTTAAAGAAACCTCACCGCCCAACGACATTTTCACACCTGCGGCTCTTAGGCCGCTTTTGCGCGTCCGCTTCTGCGGCACCCCTTCCGCACCTGCAGCCCTTGCGCTTCTGCGGCAAATGTCATCGCACCTGCGCCATCGCAGGTGCGCAAGCTCCTTCCGTTTTTGCGATTCTCAGCAGCTTTGGCTCCTTCCGCTTTTGCGAGCCATCTCCTGCACCTACGGGCTCGCACCTGTGGCCCTCTTCACGAAGGTGCGGTTACACCAGATGCCCAGCTGCTTCAGCTCTTCCTCAAATTCAAATTTCAATCCGTTGACCACCCGGAGTCCACCTCAGTCCCCGTCCACTAACACCAACCAGTTCCAAAATATAATGCGGACCTGCTCGAGGCCTTAAATCACATCAAGCAACGCCAAAATCAGGGATCACACTCCAATTCAAGCTTTATGAACTTTAGAACTTGAAACGTCTTCATTCAATGCCGAAACCTATCAAAGCACGTCCGATTGACCTCAAATTTTGCACACAAGTCTCATTCGACATAATGGACCTACTCCAACTTCGGAATCAGACTCCGACCCGGATATCAAAGTCTACTCCCGGTCAAGCTTCTCAAAAACCTTCAAATTTCAATCTTTCGCCAAACAACTCCGAAATGACCTACGGACCTCCAAATCTATATCTGGACGCGCTCCCTATATCATAATTATCGTACGGAGCTATTCCCAGAATCGGAATCCCAAACGAACATCGATAACATTGAAATACACTTCAACCCAAATCTATGAATTTCTTCCAAAATGCCAACTTCCACAATAGACGCTGAAACGGTCCCGGGCCATCGATAACTCGATCCGAACATATGCCCAAGTCCAAAATTATCATAGAACCTGCCGGAACCTTCAAATCCCAATTTTGGGGTCATTTACTAAAAAATCTAACCTTAGTCAATTCTTCCAACTTAAAGCTTTTGAAATGAGAATTTTCTTTCCAAATCAACTCTAAACTTTCAAAATTCAATTCCGACCATGCATGCAAGTCATAATACCTGAAGTGAAACTGTTTAAGGCCTCAAACCGCAAACGACGCGCTATAGCTCAAAGCAACCGATCGAATCGTTACCGTAGTATTGCGTAATTTGGGTCATTGTGGGTCTTTTAAACAGTTAGCATGCAACCAATGCTAGAATTCTTACTTCTTTTGCAGGTATGTTTTCATATAATTTGTCTTCTATATTATTATATTATACAAACTTTCTTAAGATATCTCTATATAATTTTGCTTTTGACTGATTGAATACTTTCTTTAAATGATTTAATGTTTGAATCTCTCATAAACTAAGTAATACTCATATGTAATATGTAGACTCATACATATATATGATATCAATAATCTTGTTGACAATTAAAAAGAGAACAATTGAAACCAAGTTCAAAATATATCATTAAATATGGTTTAGTTAAATAATGTTAGATCCCGCTTAATTGAGCTTTGAGTGTGTAATTTTTGTGACATAGTTTTCTTATGTCTGCCGCCTATACTTAATTGTGCAATATCTTGTGATTGCTAACATAGATTATCTCATGAAATTAATTAAAACTAATAGAGAGATCAAAACACGAGAAACTAAAACATAAAATTGTCTCTTGGAATAGTTGGAGTTACTCATGCTTTCTTTCAGTGATTAATACTAATTTAGAGATAGGAGCGGAGTAATGTGAGTTTTGAATTGTCTTTAGTGTCACGCAAGAAGAGGAATAGAATTTTTAACGAAATAGGCTGATCCAAATTCGCAAATTTCACATTCTCATTCTCTGGTCAATATTATATTGCATATTCATGTTCTTGTTCATTTTTCTTTTACCAAAAAGAAGGAAAAAAAACTCATAATTTCTCATTCGCCCGTCGACACTGGAGCAGGCGATCCGACTTCACTGATGTTACCGATGACAATAGTTGTAGGGGGTGGCACGGTGGTTGTATCCTCGTTGCGGCCTAAATATTGGTTTACGTAACGAGCTGTTGCGGGTGGTTTGGGGCAAATTGGTGGACCAACAGGTTGACAAGGTGCTCCATTCTTCATATCACAGCGGCAAATCCAATAAGGCATTCCTCCTCCTGGTGCTACGCAATAGGAATACACTAATCCAATGCCTCTGTAACACGGTCGACAAGTTTCAGCGCATGCATTTTTATCAGGGCAGCCACCCGGTGTGCTGTCTAAATAGCAAGCTTCTACTGATGGTACCATACTTTTCACTACCATAAAAAGAAGGAAAAACAGGTTCAAATTAAAATTCCAAACAAAAGTTTCGATTATTTTATCTTAAGGTACCTACTAGTACTAGTATCTATTGTCATTTTTTGAGATTTCTTTTAAAAAGTGTTAGTTTGTTGCATTCAAGAGTGTGCTTAACAATTAATGAAATGAGTGGAAACTATGGAATATCAGGTTTTCAAATTTCACAGATAAAGAAATACTAATTATATTAATCAGTTTATAATTTCTTGTATTCATTGATCTATCTAAACTTTAGTGCGTAGATTTACCGGTTATACTATGTGCTAGTGTGAGCTAGAGTAACAAATACTTAATGGAATAGCTAAAGTGATGGATGCTGAGTGGGAGCTTATAACGCATTACCTTATTAATTACTCTCTCCGTTTCAAATTAGACGACATATTTTGCTTATTGAGAGTCAAACGGTATAAAGTTTGACCAACATTTTAAAATACTTTTTTTTATCATAAACATGAGAAAAATTGCAACTTATCGTATTTCTCGTATAGTTTTTGAATATCCAAATTTTAATTTTAAAATGAGTTGAGCTTCCAATTTCGCTTTGAAGTTAGTCAAGGTGACTCTGGATAAGCTAAATGTGTCATATATATTGAAATAGAGGGAACAAGATAAAAGAAAAAGAGAGAGAGAAATGAGCTAGCTTGTCACATGTACCTGACAGGTATATCAGCAAAACCAGAGTCACAGTAGAGTACCTAGCCATTTTGAACATCTTGAATTAGAAACCAAACTGTTTTACAGAGTGTCTTGAAATTTCAATTAGCTTAGCAGACTTTTATAGGCAAATTTTTTGGAGATTATCTGAATCGGAGAGCCATTCTCATATGATCCCATCTAATATTATTGATGGTTGTGTATTTTCTAGTTACCAAACATATGAACAAAGTATTAAATGTGTTTCTTCAAAATTTATTGGAGTTCACATTTATTACTATAAATTTCAAATTCTTATAGACTTTTGGGAAAAGAATGGGAATAATGTCATATTCCTTTTTTTTTTAAACTTTTTCCTGAAACAGAAGGTAACGCAAGTAGCAAATGCAATATCTAATCTTTCTTTTGGATCGAAGAGGAATTTGATTTAAGATCGGGATCAAGTGTGACTATCTTTACTTTGTTGTTAATGTGTGTTCGAAAATAATTTCTACAAAATAAAACAAAAAAACATAAATAGATACAAAAGAATTAAACATTCCGAGCCCAACAGAAAATTGTGTTTCCTTAAGGAATTTAATCCCCTCACTCTTGCCCAAGGTTATTGTATTAATTCTTCTCAGGATAAAACGAAACTATTCTATAATACCGGAAACATAAATTATAGAACCTCATCGAACTCAACAAATAGCAGTAAATCACACTAATGTCAGAAATTACATGACAATGATATATGCCAGCTGAAGTACAATAGTAATGAAATCAAGTGCAAAAATCTCAGAGCAGCAGTCACTCAATCCTCCCATGCACATTAACCTCACAATCACTCATTCTTCACAGTCTTTCATTCCACTCAATCACTAGGCACTAGGCACTCTACACTAGCACTCAGTAGGTACCTGCGCTCACTGGGGTTGTGTACAGACTCCAGAGGGGCTCTTTTTGCCCAAGCGCCATAACAAGCGAATCATGGCATAAGTCAATCAAACATGTTGCGGCGTGCAGCCCGATCCCATAAATATCCTCACAATCAGGCCATCAGCCTCACTCAGTCATCAACCTCTCCAGTCTCTCGGGTTCAAGTAATCATAATAATCAACCCAAACAACAATGATATAATGTATCAATTATGAACAATAGATACTGAGATGTAATATGCAAGTAAAACTATGACTGAGTACAAAATGATAATTTAGCGATAATTCAACATGTACACGACCTCTATGGGTCCCTGCAATGCCATAACTTAGCCTAAACATGATTTCAAACATGATTTGCAGTTCAATTTCTATAACACATGGAGAATATATGGATAACAACATATTATTCAACTACACAGCTCCTAGGAATTGACCAAATCACAATTCCTACGGTGCACGCTCACACGCCTGTCACCTTGCATGTGCGTCACCTCAAAACCAATCACATGACACATAATGCGGGAATTCATACCCTCATAACCAAATTTGGATTTGTTACTTACCTCAAGCCGTGCAAATCCCTACTCCAACACACCCTTGACTCGCGAATCGGCATCCAAATGCCTCCAATAAAGCCACAAACAATTTAATTAATCAACACTAGATAAAGGAATCAATTCATAAGAAAATGCTAAGTTATTAATCAAAAATCAAAGGTCGACTCAAAAGCCGACCCCCGAGCCACGTCTCGAAATCCGATAAAATACAAAAATCCCAATTACCATCCAACCACGAGTCCAACCATACCAAAATCTGACACCAAATCGCCACCTAAAAAGCCAAATCAAACTCTCCAAATCCTAGCCTAAAATTCCACCTTAGATACACTCAAACTAGGTGGAAAATTCAATGGGGAAACAAGATTACTGATTAAAATGAACACAAGTGAATTACCTCAGGAAGCCCTCGAAAATCCTCTAAAAACTCCCCTAATCCCGAGCTTGAAATGTTCAAAATGAAATCACGAACCCTTAAATTTAAATGTTCAACCCAACCTTTCTGCTTCTGCGGAAACTTAACCACATCTGTGGCGTTGCAGAAGCGATAATACTTCCGTGTCTACGGTGAACCACTGTGACTGGGCCTCTGCTTCTGCTTTCCTGCCCTCGTATCTGTGCAATCGCAGGTGCGGAATTTCCATTGCACATGCACAAACTCTCCCAATAGCCAACTCCGCATCTGCGACCACGCAGGTGCGGAAAATCTTTCTCACATGCGGCCCTAATTTTCCCTCATTCCTAACTGCACATGCGCTCCCCACCTCACACCTGCGACCAAAGCTCTGCAGGTGCAATAACACCAGAAGGCTTCAGCTACAGCAGACCTTTAACTCCAAACTTGATCTAAAAACCATCCGAATCCACCCGAGGCCCCCGGGACCTCAACCAAACATACCATGAAGTTCTAAAACACGATACGAACTTAGTCAACCCCTCAAATCACCTCAAACACCATCAAAAAGACGAATCACACCCCGATTCAACCCTATTGAAACTAAGGAAATTCCAACTTCTACAATCGACGCCTAGACCTATCAAATTACGTTTGATTGACCCCAAATGACACCACATACCTACTCCAACTCTCGAAACTCCAATCCAAGCTCGGTAACCACAAAGTCCACTCTCGGTCAAACTTCAAAATTTCTAATTTTTGTAATTTAAGCCTAACTCAAATACAAACCTCAAATCACTATCCAGACACGCTCCTAGTCCATAATCACCCAACGAAGTTAACAGAACCGTCAAAACTCCATTACGAAGTCGTTTACTCAAAAGTCAGCATCCAGTCAACCTTTTCAACATAAGCTTCTTACCTTGAGATGAAGTGTCTCAATTCCTTCTGAAAACTCTCCGGACCCGAACTAACTACCTCAGCAAGTCACATAACAACTATAAGCAAATAATGAGCAGTAAATGGGGGAATGGAGCTACAACTCTCAAAACGACCGGCTGAGTCGTTACATGCATTCAGTTCAGTAGCTTGACGTCATGAATAGCTCATATGGTGTGTTATAACTCATGTGTATAGTCGGTTTTGGTTTTCAGGTGCCTCGAGATTTATTTGGAAGAATGATTCTTAACTTGAGGTTGTGCCTGATATTCCACACTCCAAGAAGCTCGTCATAGGGGGTAATCTTAATGGCCATATTGGGGTGACTGTTAGGGTTTTTTGACGAGGTGCATGGCGGGTGATTTCAGAGTTAGGAATGAGGGAGGTATCTCATTGTTGGATTTTGCTAAGGCCTTTGACTTGGTGTTAACTAGTTCATGTTTCTAGAAGAAGGAGGAACGCTTGGTCACTTTTTGAAGTAAGGTAGCTAGGACTCAGATTGAAAACCTTCTCCTTAAGAAGGGTGGTAGGGGAATTTGCACTGATTAAAAGGTTATCTCGAGTGAGTTCCTATCGACTCAACAAAGGCTCTTAGTGATGGACTTTGAGGTCAAAAGAATAAGGAAGAAGAGAGTGGTGTATGACCAACCTAGGATTAAGTGGGGAACCTTGACTAAGGCAAATGCTCAAGAGTTGGGAAGAAGTTGTTGGCCCTGGGGGCCTGGAGGAGTAGTGGGGATGCGAATAGTATGTGGATCACGATAATGAACGACATTAAGAAAGCTGTTAGAGAGGTGTTAGGGGTAACAAAGGGTTATTTGGTAGGTCACAAAGGGGACTAGTAGTGGAATGAGGAAGTCCAAGGAAAAGTGAAAGCTAGGAAAGTGGCATATCTGAAGCTAGTGGGGAGCACAGATGAGGAAGAGAAGAGGACGTGTAGGGAGTGTTACAAGAAGGAAAGGAAAGAGGCAAAATTGGTTGTCACAGTGGCTAAAATTGTAGCTTTTAAGTGATTGAATGAGAATCTTGGAGGTAAATGAGGAATCAGGAAGCTATGCAGGTTAGCCAAGATTTGGGAGAGAAAGGCTCGGGACCTGGACCAAGTGCGGTGCATCAAAGACGTAGATGGTAAAGTTCTTATGGAAGAGGAGTGTATCAGGCGTAGATGATAGAACTACTTTCATAGACTCTTGAACGAGGGAGGGGACAGGAATATCGTTCTAGGTGAGTTGGAAAAAATAGGTTTTCGGAGGAATTTTGGGTTTTGTAGGCAAATTAGGAGCAAAGAGGTTAAAGGGGAAATGCGGAAGATGAGCAAGGATAAAGCGACTAGGCCTGACGAGATGACTGTAGAATTTTAGAAAGAAGTGGGTTGGGCAGGCTTGGAATGGCTTAGTGGTTGTTTAATATCATTTTCAGGACAAAGATGATGCCTAAACATTAGCGGTGGAGTTTGATGATCACGTTGTATAAAAACAAAGGTGATATCAAGGCCTGCAACAACTATAGGGATATCAAGCTACTGAGTCATACTATGAAAATTTTGGAGAGGGTGGTGGAGATGAGGGTGCGATGTAGTGTTAGTATTTCTATCAGTTTGGATTTACGCCGGGATGGTCTACTACAGAATTCATTCACATGTGAGAAGATTAGTGCAGCAGTACAGAGAGAGGAAAAAGGACTTACATATGGTATTCATAGACCTAGAGAAGGCATATGATAAAGTCCCAAAATAGATCCTACAAAGATGTGGAGGCTAGAGGTGTTCCAGTGGCGTACATTAGGATGATTAAGTACATGTATAAGGGAGCGAAGGCTCTGGCGAGGACTGCGAGAAAAGACTTGGATAATTTTCTAATGGAGATGGGGATGCATCAGGGATCAACTCTTAGACCATTTTTGTTTGCCTTAGCGTTAGAGGTGCTGAATCAACACATACAAGGGGAGGTGCCATGGTGTATGCTATTCACTGATAAAATAGTCCTAAATGAAGAGATGCGAGACTGAGTTAACGCTAGGTTTGAAGTTTAGAGACAGACATTGGAGCCTAAGATTTTCAAGCAGTGTAGGTCAGAAACAGAGTACTTAGAGTGCAAGTTCAGTGATGGGATGTGATCAGGTCCAAGCCTACACTACTATTGAGTAGCGAGAGTGGTCGATGCGGTTTTAACCCGACTAGGTCGGGATCGAATCCACATGGAGTTAATTTGTTTGGAATTAGGTTTATATCTAAGTTAAATGCGGGTTTTTCTTCTAATTACACTTCCACACATTTGGGTTTGATTTCTACTTCTAACTTTACTCTATTGTATGCAATAATCGAAACTAAGTACAATATTTTTGTTGTTGGTTTTCAAGTGTTTAAAGAGACTAGGGTAGTGACTTCTTCCTAGGTGGATATCTAACGGGTAGACCTAGGGTAAGCTTGATTAGATGGGATCGTAATATAGCTATCACACCCGGGTACTCACTCTATACCTCTCAGTAGTTTGAGTAATTTTTTTCAATTTGGCTTTCTCAAGTCCAAATGGTTATTTATGCAATTCAAGTGATATTAGATCAAATCCGGTATTACTATCTCCAGGGTTAACCCTTTAATTAGGGCTATCAGTTTCTTGAGGTCACCCCAATTCCTTGTTAGCCTAGTTTTCCTAGACTTAGTTCCTCTTTCTCAAGTAGAGACTAAGTCATAAAGTCATGAATCAATGTTTGAAACCATTAATTCTATCGTTCTAGCAAGAACTAGGCTAAATATCACTAATCCATACACATTCGATCCCTAAATCAAATACCAATTAAATACCCACACTAGTGTTGGGTCACAACCCTAGCTATGGGTTTAGGTGCTCATGGCAATAAGAGAAATTAAAGATGATTTGAAGATAAAATCCATAATACTAGATTAAGAGATGGAAATATAATTTTAAAAGATGAATTTAGTACAAAATTTCCCAAAACAGAATGTTCAGCCGTCTCAGGTGCTCCTACAATACATAACATAACCTAAAAATGACAAAAAGTTCTATTTATACTAGCTGAAAATATCTGACAAAAATGCCCCTGCGGAGGTTGTGCAACCGCATAATTATGAGTGCGGCCACACTCTTGCTTTTGCGGTCGCAGAATAATGATCGCGGTCCGTGTTCCTCTCTTTAGATCTGGGTTGAGCTGATCTTCCCGGACCACATAATTCTAAGTGCGACCTCCCTTCAGATTATACGGCCACATAGAAGTGATGCGCACCGCACTTGCTTGGGTTTGGCTTGAAATCAACTCTCTGATTCTTCTTTTGGCGGACGCATAATTTTGGTTGCGGCCGTAAAATTCTGGCGCGGAACGCACTTCTCTCTTTTGCTCAAGTTGTAGGCTCTCTGAACCTCAAGCATCGCAGCTCGCATAATTTCAGTCCCGCCCACGCAGGGACTTTAGCGGCCGCACATTTATTGTGCGGTCCGCGCTCATCATTTAGCTCAAAATCAACCTCACTGAATCTCCCTCTTGTGGACCACGTAATTATGATTGCGGTCGTGTCATGGGTTTCGCAGCCGCAAAATATTACTGTGGTCCGCGCTTCAGATCTCTTCTCCCAGTCTTGGTTTTTGTTCAACTTTTGACTCCTTTGTGAGTTGATATGGCTCCTTTGGCTCATTTTGAACAATTCCTGCAAGCAAGCTTATTTCTTTAGTTTCCGGGAATACCTTCACGTACTTTGGCCTAAAACACAAGTAAAAGAAAGCAGATAATAGGTTAAAATCCCTACTTATCAATTCCCCCAAACATAAGTTTTTGCTTATCCTCAAGCAAATAAGGTAATTCCCGCCTCCACCAGAACAAAGGATATTTTAGCTGGCCTAAGGTGAATCAATCATGCATCAATTGGGACTAACAATCCGTCAACACAAATGAATTATCAACAACACCATGTTAAGACCTTTTGAGTACCATAGTTCTATTGTGACACTAGAGCATCAAGAGTTGACTTAATTTATCAAGGAAGATCTCTCTATCACGTAGGTCAATGTGGAACCCAAACTCCTCCTCCCCTACTCTCCATGAGAAAATCTCACTTTAGAATGTAACACTCAAAACAAGGATTGTGAAGAAGTGCACTCATCTCTCCCAAAAGAATGCCACAAGTCTGGCTCTAAGTACCATAAGCTTGCCCCTTATGTAAATCACCACTACCGTAAGCTCACTCCACTTGAAATCATATAGGGCTTTTGTGGGAATGTAATGAAGGCTTTTGGATCAAGGTAGGATTTATCGGCATATGATGGTTTCATCTTTCCTTAAGCACTCCATTTTCTCATTTCAGCTCATACTTTCTTGATTCTTTGAGTCATTTTCTTCTTCTTCCTTAGGGAAACTAGAGAGACAAGTTTTCACTATTTCTTGCCGATGACAATCATTTTTCTCCTTTTCTAAACACTTCATGCCTTTAATCACTGCTTTCTTTGAATCCCTTCAAATTTTACTTTCTTTTTGACATATTTCTTTTTGGCTTTTCTTCCTTTTCCGTGCCTTTCCTTCTCTTCATTTATTTTTCTTCTTTGTACCTTTTATCACTTTCAATTTCCTTGTCTCTTCCCCAAACTTGTGCTTTTGCCAATTGTTTATCACAAATGCTAAGGAAAGATCGGGTTCCAAGAGAGGGTCATTATAAAATGGATAAAGGCTTGTGATATGGCTACTGAATGAAAATGACTTAAGCTCAAAGGGGTTGACTAGGGATATCACATTGGTAGGCTACGGAAGCTTTCAAGTTTCAAATTGGATTAAGGAGAACCTACAATCATTTCTCAAGTCGATCTACACTTAGAATTTCACCTAGACAAACATTCAGGGCAAGTTCTAGACTTACCGGCACAAAACTTGGACTTGAAATTCAATACCTCACCTCTCACGCTGCTGGATTGTTAAAGAGAACAGAGTCGATGGACTATAACAACCGTATCTAAGATTGAAAATCACAAATGGCTTAAAGAGACCACTCGATGATTTTTTTAGTCAACATAAGAGTCTAAAGGTCACCACTAGAACTATTCTTTGCCAATCAACTTGTTTCTTACCATATGGTGGAAGGTAAATGTGTTATTACCAAGTGAAGTCTGCTTGAGAAACGTTTATTCATTAATACTATATATACAAAAACATAAAGAAAATGGACTCAATCCCTTAAGAATCTTGTCACGCCATCCATCGTTGGGAAGAGCCACCCGCTTCACACAATGTCCACCTTTGGAAAGAACCGTGTCATTAAGAAAACCAAAGGCTTATTGTCCACACAAAACGTAAAAAGAAGCTACAAACTTAAGACAAAGCTATTAAAGGAAATAAGAACCTATGCTACTAAGGAAAAACAACGAAAGAAGTTATGAAGTAAACTACGAAAAGTAAACTGAATATGTACAAAATGAAGTAAAACGAATATATACATAATGGAAATGAATATATACATCGAACGGTAAAAATATATACATACCAAAGGTGAAAATAAAGAAAAAGAAAAATAGTATAATGTTTATTACATACCAAATGTCATCAAATCAAAATGGACCACCCCCAAATGAAAAATAACATTGTCCTCAATGCTAATAGCAAATAAGAACAGGGAAAGGGGGAGAGAGTAAAGAGAACTCCCTACGCAGTCTTTGCCTGCGTTAGGTCCTCAACAAGAACAGGGTCATCAGCATGCATGGGGTCATCAACACCGTCCATATCCTTTAACTGGGTCTCCCATTCCTCTGACTGGAGGACAACGGGGTAGCCGAGCATCTAAATCAGCTCTTCAGTAGTGTGTGAAGTGGCATCCGGATCCTCAGACTGGCCGGTTGCTGCATCTGATGCCTCGGGCTCTGCTGCATGTGCTGCTGGGATTGTCTCATCCAATAGAAGGTCCAGTGGAATATCCCCAGTAGAAGCAATCTTCTATACTTTCTTACGCAACTTCTCCACTGACTCCTTAGATGACTCAGTCTTCCGCATCTTCTTCACCTGCTTCCCCAAATCCTTGATAACCCTCTCGTGTGCATCAAGCGTCTCCCGGATCTTCTTCTGGTCAACCAAAATCTTCTTCTGGTTGTCCAGAATCATCTTCAAAGAGTCCTCCACTGATGGAGGTAACTGAAGTTGTGGTGAGGCTGAAGGTTGTGCTGCCACTGCACTGGATATGGCAGTCAACTTTGTGGTAGGTGCCTGCATCCAGTTGTTGATACTGGATAGTTTCTGTGAAACCCGCAGTGCAATTTGAGGGTAGGTAGAAGATGAAGGGATTGATACTGGCACTGAGAGGGATCGCCCGGAGGATGGAGTAGGCATGGCAGCTTCTCCAGTAGAAGAACTGGCTGTTGTGAAAGGCTCTGACCCGGTGGCCACTACCCTTCGCTCTACAGACTGGCTAGTGGAGGTAGTGGCTTTACCCTTGTCTTAAGGGTTGTCCGCTCTCTGGAGGTGATACCATGAGAAAGGCTTTTTATCCTTAACCTCCACATCAAATTTCCTCTTTGCTACCCCTTGGTTTTGGAAATACTCTATCAGGAAGTTGGGGAAGGGATAAGATCTTTCTTCTTTGATGACCTCATTGTAGATGTGGTAGGACATCACGTTCCCCACATTGACTGGATAGCCTGCCATGATGGAATATACCAATACTGCCCGAGTGAGTGGGAGGACATTCTCATGCTGGCAAGGAACTACCCGCCGCACCACGAATGTTTGCCTCCCTTTGGCTTCAAAGTTGAGGGAGGCTCTGAATATTGAAACTCCAGCTGTGAGCCATGCAGGTGTTGTCCTCGGAATAGCAAGAATCTCAGCTAGCCATGGGCGAGCTGCTTCATCCATGGCTAGCTTCTCTAGGTACTGCACCGCCTAAACCTTCTCAAATCCGGCATAATCGTTCTCTTGGTACCCTTTTTGATACGGGCAACATTTGTATAAAACTCCTTGACGAGGTATTCATTGGCATCTACCACCTGTCCAGTGAAATATTTCCACCCTTTTCTCTCCTCAAACTGCTTTAGGACATTTGGATTGTGAGAGAGTAGGTCTTTCGTTATGAATTGTCGATCAAGAGTGAGCGACCTTTGGGGAAACGATTCCCGAAACTTGGCATACGCCTTCTCACTCACAAATCTATCTGCCCACACCTTAGGCTTCCTTGACCTAGCCAGACCTCATACAATTGTGTCACCCCCTCTCCCGTCATCCGGGACCTCATCATCATCATCTACATTTATTGGGATATATGTGGTGGCAGGTGTTGTAGTGGGGAAGATGGTTCTGATGCCTGACTACCTCCCTCTGAGCCATTAGACGAACCAGAGGAGGAGGTAGGTTCATTTACTAAGCGGAATGGTTGTGATTGTGCCCCCGATTGAGGTTGTACAAATTCGCCCTCGGAAGTCTCCTGGAATGGGAGGTATTCACTAGTGTCCGAGGAGTCCAGTGGAGGTCTAATGAGTGTAGCCTTTTTGCCCATGACCTTTTAGGCTGATAAAGGGAAGTTTTTTCCCTTTACCTCGGCCTCGGGAGGATTCTGCCCTCCCTTTGGAAGTTTCATCTCTACCACGAGAACACACCATTGTATGCAACACAAAAGTAGTGAAAGTAAGTTAGACTTGGGGTTCAACATGTGTTAAAGAATTACAGTTGAAAAGAAGGTCAGTGCTTCTCAGAATAAGGTAGCGCGGACCACACAAAACTGGGTGGGGCTGCGGACTGCCCTTCGCGGACTGCAAAAAATTGAATGCGGCCACGGAATGCTCATCACTGACCACACAAAAGTGAGTGTGGCAGCGAAGATACCAGGCTTAGACTACTGGTTCTCTGAAGTTAATCAATTACGGACCGCACAAAATTGAGTGCGGCCGCATAATACCCATCGCGGACCGCACAGTTTTGAGTGCAACCGCAAAACCATTTTGGTGGGTCTCAGAATTTCAACTGCGCGGACCGCACAAAATTGAGTGCGTCCGCGAAAAACAAACCGCGGACCGCATAAAAGTGAGTGCGACCACACAATCTAAGCAATTAAGAGTGCCTTGGAACTAGGGTATCGCGGACCGCACAATTTTGTATGCGGCTGCATACCCTATAACGGATGTTACACCCCATATTTTCGTACGTGAAAGTGCGCCATACATAAATTAATGGAAGCTCGAAAATGAGATTTTACATCCCGCATTTTCGAACATTAAAGTTTCGTCGTAAGTTCAAGAATGAGATTATTTTAAGATTATAAGCATTATTCTATTTCAAACAAGTGATGCGTAAATTCGTGAAGATGAAAGGGTAAGCAAATCGAAGAAAATGAATTTTTTCGAAGTTTGACATTTTGAGATAAAAATACGGCAAGAGCTAAAATACCCGATATTTATGGACTAGTACCGTACAAGATACCACATACACATATAGTAATGTGTATAAAGTGTGGTAAAAGTAAATAGTATTTTAAGTAATTTGAGATAATTTTTAATTATGCGGGTAATTGGTTAATTACCGGATAGCGGAATATTACCTAGTTAATTAATTAATTATTTGTTGGATAAAATTAAACCACCATGTGGCAGCAAGCCACTACGTATACATATGAATCTAATTAATTATAGGGTATGTGGAAAACTAATATGTTAAATATAAGCACTACATGTTTCTACGTGTAAAGACATAGAAGTTGGCTTTTTGACTTCATTTCTAATGTGTTTAATGTAAAACACTACAAACATTTCATTTCTAAGGTATTAACAGAAGAGGAAAACATTAGCTACCCTCAAAATCTCTTTCAAATTTCATTCTCAAGAACGTTGAAATCAGATCCTACAAGTTTCAACAGTTCCAACAAGATTTAGCAACGTAAAATTTTGCGGTTCTACGGGAGTACGATGTATTTTTTTCCCAAGAATATCATACGGAATTTTCCCTACTCCAGGTATGTTAAGGCTAAGCTTTTTCATGATCTCGTAAGTACACAAGTTTGATAATGAGGCATAAAGAAAAATTCATATTCTAAACTTTACGTATATTTTGCTAGTCTTGCAAGTTACAATATTCTCCTTATCGAGAATTCATATTCAATGAAGTATTTTCTTCTTCCAGTCAAGAGAGCAGAGAGTTTATATATACACTATTAAAGTGTTTTCATTACCATCGAGCTGTAATCGATGGTCTGGCCCCTATTGGAAAACCTCAGATTAGATGGTAGGTTATATACCGAGCCTACTGTGCCCGAGCACCTTTGAGCGAGCCTAGTTGGTCGAGATACAAGCCCAGTGTGGCGAGCGCCTATGAGAGAGCCTACTACGGTAGAACAATTATAATTATACCGAGCCTTATAGGGCCGGACAACTATTTTACTTACTATGTTGAGAGAGTTAAGGAAATATCAATAGGTAAGCATATCTTCAGATTATCTTTGACTTCCAGCTACTTGCAGTTATTATATTATCAGTTCAGTTTCAGCTTTCAGTATATTGCCTTACATACTGGGTACATTATTTTGTACTGACGTACCTTTTCTGGGGGCGCTGCATTTCATGCATGCAGGTTCAGACAGACAGACGGGTAGGCCTCCTCATTAAGTGTTGCCCCAGTTCAACTTGATTGGTAAGATCCATGCCTTACGGAGTTGTCGGGTCTAGAGCCTTATGTACATCTTTTGTATATATGTATATATCTTATGAGTAGGTCGGGGAGCTGTTACGATCACAATATATCTATTAGTAGAGGCTTGTAGACATATCCTGTCAGTTAGTGTAATATGTTGGGCTTGTAGGCCTTGTATGTATATTCGGTTGGTTTGTTAGCTGTAATAATTATGACGGCTTTGTCGGCCAAGTTTTATATTGATATTTAGTCAGCATTCGCAGTTGTCTTGTAATGTGGCCCATGGCCAAAGTATGACATTATATATCCAGAGTCCCTATGTCGCAAGTTAGTACGCAAGGATAGGTGAGGTACTAGGTGCCGGTCTCGCCCCCAAATTCGGGGCGTGACAGCGGACCGCACAAAAATGTGTGCGGCCACAGAATTCAAACCAGATTGGAACTTATGAACACTTAATACTAGGATTTTCACTAATTATCTAAGATTTATTGAAATTAAGCATGAAAAGCTACTAAACCCTGCCCCCATTATGCATTCAAAAACTACCTACATGCTTCTAAGCAAGAATTTAGCGTCATTTATACATTTTGGCATAAATCTAACCCTAACTAAAAAAAAAACTAAAACTAAGAGAAAAAGAAAAGAAAAATATGAAATTAATTCATTGAAATAAACATACCAGTAGTAAAAAGTGGTAGGAAATCAACACTTAATTAAAGTGGGATGAGATTGAAGCAAGAAAAAGTGCACAGTGCTTTAGGCTTGTTTGAGACATCAGAGTGTGTAAAGTGTGAATAGTTATCAAAAGTCCTATTTATACTATGACCCCAGTGACCCACCGACTTAAATTTTGGTATGGTCCGCACTCTTTACCTTTTGTAGCTCAGTAGCTGCTTCAATAACGCGGTCTGCGAAAAAATGGTTGCGGCCGCACAATTTGTGCGGACCGCGAAATTTGACCGCGGCTGCGAATCCTTATGAGAATTTTTCAGGACAAACTTCATAGAATTGGCATTTTCCATCTTCCAGCTGCGACCGCACACAGCATTATGCGGCCGCGAAGTGCTTGTGGCCCGCATAATTCTGGCGCGGTCCGCACAATTTCTTCACTTAATCAAATTTTTCCTTGTCAAGTTCCTGCAATGCAAAACCAATTCCTATGCACACTTCACAATCAGTTAGTCCAAAACAATGCCTAATCTAAGAAGAAAATCAAAAGAAAGAAAAAATACACGGGTTGCCTCCCAAGAAGAACCTTATTTAATGCCGCGGCATGAAGCATGTTACCATCATTCATTTGAAATGGATCAATGCCACAACATGGCCATCATCAACCTTGCAGAGGTAGTGCTTCACCCAGTGCCCATTGACTCTAACGATCTCACCATTCTTGTTTTTCAAATCAAGAGCACCAAAAGGAATCACATGTACCACTTCAAAAGGACCACTCCACTTTGACTTTAGCTTTCCCGAAAACATCCGTAATCGAGAGTTGAATAGAAGATCAAGGTCACCTTCTTTGAATTCTTTGTTTCGGATATACTTATCATATAGGTACTTCATTTTTTCCTTGTACAAGGACGAACTGGAGTAAGCATGGAACCGGAACTCATCAAGTTCATTCAATTATTCTACCCAAAGATTGGCAGCTAAATCCCACTCAAGGTTCAATTTCCTCAACGCCCACATGGTCTTGTGCTCTAATTCCACCGGAAGATGACATGCTTTCCCGAATACCAACCGATAAGGAGACATTCCAATTGGAGTCTTGTAAGCCGTTCTATAGGCCCACAAAGCATCGTCAAGTTTCCTTGACCAATCAGTCCGGTTTGCATTGACAGTGTTGGATAGAATGCTCTTGATCTCCCTGTTGGATACTTCAACCTGCCCACTTACCTGGGCGTGGTAGGGGGTTGACACCTTATGAGTGACACCATACTTGGAGAGTAAAGTGTGAAAGGACTTGTTGAGAAAATGAGAACCCCCATCAGTAATGATGGCCCTTGGAGTGACAAACCTTTTGAATATGTTTTTCTATAAGAAGGCCACCACACTCCGTGCTTCATTGTTGGGAAAAGCCACAGCTTCAACCCATTTGGAAATGTAATCCACAACAACAACAATATAGGTGTTCCCACATGAACTCAGAAATGGACCCATAAAGTCAATACCCCACACGTAAAAACTATCAATCTCGAGGATGGTGGTGTGGGTCATCTCATTCTTCTTAGAGATCCAACTAGCCCTTTGGCAATCATCACAACTCCTAACGAGCTCGCTAGCATCTTTGTATAAGGTAGGACAATAGAATCCACAACTTAGGACCTTTGTAGCAGTTCTCGCCCCACCATGGTGACCACCATAGGGCGAGGAATGACAAGCTTCAATAATACCCAATTTCTCCTCCTCTGGAACACATCTCCGCATAACACAATCAGTGCAATTTTTGAAAATTTATGGCGCGTCCCAATAATAATCCAAGCTGTCCCGTTTAAGCTTCTTCCTTTGGTTTGAAGAGAACTCATTCGAGACAATGCTGGTCACAAGAAAGTTGGCCACATCAGTAAACCAAGGCATCCCGACCAAAGATATGGAGACGAGTTGTTCATCCGGAAACGAATCATTGATCTCAAGGCCATCATGGGGCCTCCCCTCCTCTTCCAATTAGGACAAGTAGTCGACCACTTGATTCTCACTGCCTTTGTGGTATATGATTTCAAGATCAAATTCTTGTAGAAGAAGTACCCACCGCATCAACCTAGTCTTAGAGTCCTTTTTACTCATCAAATAACAATTAGCCGTGTGAACGGTGTGCACAATCACTTTGGTACCCATGAGGTACGAGCGGAACTTTTCCATAGCAAAGAAAATGGATAGTATCTCTTTCTTGGTCACCGTATAGTTGACTTGGGCGTCGTTCATGGTCTTACTTGCATAGTGGACCGGATGGAATATCTTGTTGATTCTTTGCCCCAATACCGCCACGTCACTAGCATCGCACATGAGCTCAAATGGTAAGCTCCAATTGGGTGCGGTAACAATGGTAGTGATAGTCAACCTATACTTGAGTAGCTCAAATGCCTTCATACAATTATCATCGAACACAAATTTGGCATCTCTTCCAACAACTTACACAAGGGGTTCACCACTTTTGAGAAATCCTTGATGAACCTACGGTAAAACCCCGTGTGACCTAGAAAGCTCCTCAGTCCTTTGACGGAAGTAGGAGGAGGGAGTTTTGATATCATTTCAATTTTTGCTTTATCCACTTCAATACCATTCTTCGAGATCTTATGACCGAGGAAAATTCCCCCATCAACCATAAAGTGGCAGTTCTCCCAATTAAGCACTAAGTTGGTATCCTCAAAACGTGCCAACACCTTATCAAGATTATTCAAAAATTCTTAAAAGGAATCCACAACAACAGAGAAATCATCCATGAAACCTCTAGGAAGTCCTGCACCATATCCGTGAATATTGCCATCATACACTGCTCAAAAGTAGTCGGTGCATTACATAAACCAAACGGCATCCTTGAGAATACAAATGTGCCATACAGACAAGTGAAGATGGTTTTCTCTTGGTCTTCAGGTACAATAAGAATTTGGTTATATCTGAATACCCATCCAAGAAGCAATAATAAGCACGCCCGGCAAGCCTATCCAACATTTGATCAAGAAATGGCAACGGAAAATGGTCTTTCCGAGTCACTTTGTTGACCTTTCTATAATCCATGCATACCCTCCAACCGGTGACAGTTTTTGTGGGGATTAATTCATTTTTATCATTTGTGATCACAGTCATGCCCCTTCTTTAGGACACATTGTACCGGTGAAGTTCATGAACTATCCGAAATGGGGTAAATAACCCCTACATTTAGCCATTTGATGACTCTTTCTTGACTACCTCTTGCATGGCCTCATTCAACCTTCTTTGATGTTCCACGGAGGGTTTGGAATCCTCATCCAATATGATTTTGTGCATGCAAAAGGCGGGGCTTATACCCCGAACATTCGCCAATGTCTAACCTACTGCCTTCTTCATCCTTTGGAGCACTGCAAGGGTGGAATCTACTTGCACGTTAGTTAAGCACGAGGAAAGAATAATAGGTAATGTGGAACTAGGGCCTAAGAACTCATACATGAGGTGTGAAGGTAAGGGCTTCAACTCTAATGTGGGAGGCTCCTCGATTTAGGGCTTTGTTGGTGGATTCTTCCGGTTCTCAAGGTCCAAGGAAAGTTTTCGGGGCCCATATTCATATGATCCCATTCCTTGCAAAGCATTGACACACTCTACCAAGCCTTCCTTCTCATCCTCCTAATGATTCAATAACACAGCTTCCAATGGGTCTTCAACATTAATCATAGCACTTGTGTCATCAACAAATACTTCGGTGACAAGATCCACAAACGAACATACTTCGTTGCTATTAGGCTGCCTCATTGATTTGCAAACATGGAACACAACTTTTTCATCGCTCACCGGGAAGGTGAGATCCCCAGCTCCCACATGAACTAAGGCCCTTCCCTGTAGCTAGGAAACGTCTCCCCAATATTATTGGCATCTCATAATCAACCTCACAGTCGAGTATCACAAAATATGCGGGAAGTATGAACTTGTCGACCCGAACTAGCACATCATCAATTATCCCCAATGACCTCTTCATTGTCCGGTCTGCCATTTGCAACCTCATGAATGTGGGTCTTGGTTGCCCAATCCCCAATGTCTTGAACAAAGAATAGGGCATCAAATTAATGCTTTCCCCCAAGTCACATAAAGCTTTGGTGAAATCAGCACTACTGATTATGCATGGGATAGTAAAGGCGCCAGGGTCTTCTAGCTTTGGAGCCATGGAATTCACAATGGCACTCACTTGATGTGTCATTTTGATCATCTCACACTTTATTGATCTCTTATTTGTTACCAAGTCTTTCATGAACTTGGCATATCCCGGCATTTGTTCTAAGGTTTCAACCAATGGCACATTTATGGACAAACTTTTCATCATATAAATGAATTTCCTAAATTGGTTTTCATTTTTTTTTCTTTGTGAGCCTTTGAGGATATGGTGTAGGAGACCTTGGAAAAGGAGCCTTGGATTTGGGCACTACCAGATCCGGTATGTCTATCACATTTTCCCTAGACAGGTTCACATCATCTTGTGTCTCCCCCACATTTTCATCAATGTGTATCCTCACATCATCATTTCTTGTACATCATTACTTGGATCATCATTATCTTTCACAAACACATCGTAATCATTCACATTCTTTCTTGAGTTTGAGGTACTAGCAACTCCACCTCTCCCACTTCTTGTAGTCACCGCCATAACATGAGCCGTATTGTTCCCTCCCTTTGAGTTCACCACCGTATCACTTGGTAGTGCCCCCTTAGGGTGAGTATTCAAGTCTTGAGAAATTTGACCCGTTTGGACTTCGAAGTTACGGATAGAAGTGTTGTGGGAGGCTATTTGGGCATTGGAGCCTGTGTTTCTTTCCATCATTTGTTTGAACATGCTCTCTAACCGTCCCATCTCATTGTTGGAAGAACTAGGACCTTGTGATGGATATTGAGGCAGGTTGTTTGGTTGTTGATACATAGGGGGTCTTTAAAAGCCCGACCCCCGATTTCCTCGATTATTGTTGTTCCAACCCCCTTGATTTCCATTTCCTCCCCAATTACTATTATTGTTGCCACCCTAATTACCTTGATTATTTCCTCTACAATTGCTTTGATTTCCTTGGTTACCCCAAGTTTGATTATTGTTCCCCTAATTTCTGTGATTGTTGTTTTTGCCACTATTCCAATTCCCTTGTTGTCCTTGGTTATCCCAATTTTCATTGTTTCCCTGTGATCTCCTCTGTTGTTGATTTTGGAGCATTGCTCCATTAACCTTGGTAATTATTGACATATTAAACCTTTTCAATTTGACTATCATAAGACACATCTTGATTGTACCCACTACCACTTTGCTCAAATTGATCAGGAGTGTTTTGAACTTCTTGACCTCATTGTCTTCTCCTGTTTACCATCATGTTTACTCCTTCCATGGTATTTAGCTGTTTTGGCCCCTGAACCTATTGAAGCTGAGCCTTGGCCAACTGATTCATGGTGGTTGTCAACTCCGCTATGGCCTACCCATGATCATGAAGTTCCTTGTGGGGTTGGATAACATTAGGGTCACCCTGAGGAACATTGGCTCTACTTTTCCAAGATGAAGAGGTGTCCGCCATCTCATCTAATATTTTACATACTTTAGATTACGGTGTTTTCATGAAGTTACCCCCTGCTAGTTGATTCACCACACACTGGTTAGTTGTGTTGATCCCCCTATAAAAGGTTTGTTGGATCATTTCCTCGGTCATATCGTTGTTGGGGCATTCTTTGACAATTGTGCGGTACCGTTCCCAACTCTCATGTAACGATTCATTTGGCTCTTTTTTAAAAGCTAGGATCTAATCTCTTAATGTTGCCATATGTCCCGAGAAAATAACTTTGCTATGAACTTCTCGGCCAACTCATCCAAGTGTGGATGGAATGGTTGGGTAGCCTCTCAAGACAATCTAAAGCCTTCCCTTGTAGAGAAAAAGGGAAAAGCCTTAACCTCAATGTGTCCTCAGATACATTCGTCTGCTTGCTCCCCCATCACGTGTCAACAAAACCATTGAGATGCTTAAAAGCGTTATGTTGTGGAGCTCCAGTAAAGAAACCCTTTTTTCCAACAGTGTAAGCATGACGTTGGTTTTCTAAAAGTTGCCCTCCCTAATCCGGGATGGTACTATTGCACTTGCATAGCCTTCATTGGGCAACACCCGGTGTGCTGCCCTTGAAGGAGGTAGGGGAGGGTTTGTCACATTATCGTGAAGTGGTCGGCCTCTCCTTTGTATTTGAGGCTCAAGATGAACCTCATCTACTTGTTCGACATCTACCTGCTCCCCCAGAGGAATGTTTCCGAGGGCCTCGTTGTTAAGAGCCATTTGGTACCTAAAAGAAATTGACACATAAAATTAGAAAAACTCAAGGAAAGAGAAACAAAACACATAAATATTTAGATATATAGCTAAGACCGTCAAACTCCCTGGAAACGGCAGGAAAAATTGATCGGGTCCAAGCCTACACTACTATTGAGTAGCGAGGGTGGTCGGTGCAATTTTCACCCAACTAGGTCGGGATCGAATTAACAGGGAGTTAATTTGTTTGGAATTAGGTTTATATCTAAGCTAAATGCTGGTTTTGCTTCTAATTACACTTCCACACATTTGGGTTTCATTTCTACTTCTAACTTTAGTCTATTATATGCAATAATCGAACTTAAGTACAATATTTTTGTTGTTTGTTTTCAAGTGTTTAAAGAGAATATGGTAGTGACTTCTACCTAGGTGGATATCTAACGGGTAACAAAAGCCTAGGGAAAGCTTGATTAGTTGGGATTGTAATATATCTATCACACCCGGGTACTCACTCTATACCTCTCGGTAGTTTGAGTGATTTTGCGCAATTTGGCTTTCTCAAGTCCAAATGGGTATTCATGCAATTCAAGTGATATTAGCTCAAGTCGGGTATTACTATCTCTAGGTTTAACCCTTTAATAGGGGCTATCAATTTCATGAGTTCACCCCAATTCCTTGTTAGCCTAGTTTTCCTAGACTTAATTCCTCTTTCTCAAGTAGAGACTAAGTCATAAAAGAATGAATCAATATTTGCAACCATTAATTCTATAGTTCTAGCAAGAACTAGGCTAAATATCACTAACTCATACACACTCAAGCCCAAAAATCAAATACCCATTAAATACCCTAACTAGGGTTAGGTCACAACCCTAGCTATGGGTTTACCTACTCATGGAAATAACAGAAAGATGAAATGAAGATAAAATCCATAACACTAGATTACAAGATGGGAATTTATTGTTAAAAGATGAATCTAGTACAAATTTCCCAAACAGAATGTTCGGCCGTCTCAAGTGCTCCTACAATATGTAACATAACCTAAAAATGACAAAAAGTTCTATTTATACTAAGCTAAAAATATCTGACAAAAATACCCCTGCGGAGGCTGTGAGGCCGCATTATTCTGAGTGCGGCCGCACTCTTGCTTTTGCAGCCGCATAATACTGATCGCGGTACGTGTTCCTCTCTTTTGGATCTGGGTTGAGCTGAGCTTTTTCGGACCGCATAATTCCAAGTGCGGTCGGGCTCCAAATTATGCGGACGAATAAAAGTGATGTGGTCCGTAATTGCTTGAGTTTGGCTTGAAATCAACTCTCCGATTCTTCTTTTGGAGGACCTCATAATTTGGATCACGGCTGCACAATTCTGGAGCGGACCACACTTCTCTCTTTTGCTCAAGTTGTAAGCTCTCTGAACCTCAAGCATCGCAGCCCGCATAATTTAAATCGCGGTCATGCAAGGACTTTCAAGGCTGCACATTTCTTGTGCGGTCCGTGCTCATCATTTATCTCTGAATCTCCATCTTACGGACAATGTAATTATGATCGCGGATGCGTCATGGATTTCGCGGCCTCATAATATTACTGCGGTCCGTGCTTCAGATCTTTTCTCCCAATCTTGGGTTTTGTTCAACTTTTGACTGCTTTGTGAGTTGATTAAGGCTCCTTTGGATCATTTTGAACAATTCCTGCAAGCAAACATATTTCATTAGTTTTCGGGAATACCTTCACGTATTTTTGGCCTAAAAGACATGTAAAAGAGAGCAAATAATAGGTTAAAATCCCTACTTATCAACTGCCCAAACTTAAGATTTTGCTTGTCCTCAAGCAAATAAGGTAATTCCCACTTCCACTAGAATAAAGGATATTTCAACTGGCCTAAGGTGAACCAATGATGCATCAATTGGGACTAACAATTACCCTCAACTCAAATGAATTATCAACAACACAATGTTATGACCTTTTGAGTACCATAGTTCTATTGTGACACTAGGGCATGAAGAGGTGACTTAATTCATCAAGGAAGCTTGCTCTATCACGTAGCTCATTGTGGAGCCAAAACTCCTTCTCCTCCTCTACTCTCCTGAGAAAATCTCAATTTAGAATGTAACACTCAAAACAAGGATTGTGAAGAAGTGTGCTCATCTCTCTCCAAAGAATGCCACAAATCCGGCTCTAAGTACCAAAATCTTGCCCCTTATGTAAATCACCACTAATGTAAGATCACTCCACTTGAAATTATATAGGGCTTTTGCGGGAATGTAATGAAGGATTTTGGATCAAGGTAGATTTATCGGCATATGATGGTTTCATCTTTCCTTAAGCACTCCATTTTCTCATTTCAGCTCATACTTTCTTGACTCTTTGAGTCATTTTCTTCTTCCTTAGGGAAACTAGAGAGACACGCTGTCACTCTTCCTTGATCATGACAATCATTTTTCTCCTTTTCTAAACACTTCATGTCTTTCATCATTGCTTTCTTTGAATCCCTTCAACTTTCACTTTCTTTTTGGCCTTTCTTCCTTTTCCGTGCCTTTCCTTTTCTTCATTTCGTTTTCTTCTTTGTACCTTTTATCACTTTCTATTTCCTCATCTCTCCCCCAAACTTATGCTTTTTCCAATTTTTTATCACGAATGCTAAGGAAATATCGGGTGCCAAGAGAGGGTTATTATAAAACGGATAAAGGCTTATAATGTGGCTATTAAATGAAAAAGGCTTAGGCTCAAAGGGGTTAACTAGGGATATCACATTGGCAGGCTACATAAGCTACAATCATTTCTAGACTTATCGGCATGGAACTTGGACTTGCTATTCAATACTTCACCTCTCACGCTGTTGGATTGTTAAAGAGAACAGAGTCGAGGGACCACAACAACTCTAGCTAAGATTAAATATTCACAAATGGCTCAAACAGACCACTTGATGATTGTTTTAGTCAACACAAGAGTCTAAAGGTCACCACTAGAGCTATTCTTTTCCAATAAACTTGTTTCTAACCATAAGGTCGAAGGTAAATGTGTTAGTACCATGTGAATCCTGCTTGAGACACTTTTATTCAATACTACTATATATACAAAAACATAAATAAAATAGACTCAATCCCTTAAGAAGGTTGTCACGCCATCCATCGTTGGGAAGAGCCACCCGGTTCATACAACATCCATCTTTGGAAAAAACCGTGGCATTACGAAAACCAAAGGCTTATTGTCCACATAAAACATAAATAGAAGCTACACACTTAAAACGAAGCTTCTAAAGGAAATAAGAAGCTATGCTACTAAGGAAAAACAACGAAAGAAGTTATGAAGTAAACTATGGTAAGTAAACTGACTATGTACAAAATGAAGTAAAACGAATATATACATCGAATGGTAAAAATATATACATACCAAAAGTGAAAATAAAGATAAAAAAAATTGTATAATGGTTATTACATACCAAATATCATCAAATAAAAATAGACCACCCCCCAAATGGAAAATAGCATTGACCTCAATGCTAATAACAAATAAGAACAGGGAAAGGGGGAGAGAGTAAAGAGAACTCCCTATGTGGTCTCTGTCTAAATTGGGTCCTAAAAACCAACAGGGTCCTCAGCATGGATGGGTTCATCAGCACCCTCTGTATCCTCTAACTGGATATCGAAATCCTATGCCTGGGGGACTATGCGGTTGCTGAGCATCTGAATCAGCTCCTCAATAGTATGTGAAGTGGCATCTGGCTCCTAAGACTGG
This sequence comes from Nicotiana knightiana, assembly GCA_005239525.1. Taxonomy (NCBI): domain Eukaryota; kingdom Viridiplantae; phylum Streptophyta; class Magnoliopsida; order Solanales; family Solanaceae; genus Nicotiana; species Nicotiana knightiana. Next base: position 74,258 of record ML425528.1, on the reverse strand, counting down.
CCGGCTGCTGCATCTGATGCCTCGGGCTCTGCTGCATGTGGTGTTGGGACTGTCTCCTCCAAGAGCAGGTCCAGTGGAATATCCTAAGCAAAAGCAATCTTCTATACCTCCTTGCTCAACTTCTCCACTGACTCCTTAGATGCATGAGTCTTCTGCATCTTCTTCACCTGCTTCCAAAAATCCTTGATAACCCTCCCATGTGCATCAAGCATCTCTCGGATCTTCTTCTGGTTGTCTAGAATCTTCTTCTAGTAATCCAGAATAAAATTCAAGGAGTCGTCCCCTGATGGAGGTAACTGAAGCTGTGGTGGGGCTGAAGACTGAGTTGCCACTACACTGGATATGGCAGTCAACTTTGTGGTAGCTGCCTGTATCCAGTTGTTGAGACTAAATAGTGTCTTTGAAAGCTTCAGTGCAGTCTGAGGGTAGATAGAAGATGAAGGCACTGACAGTGCCACTGGGAGGGATGGCCCGGAGGATGGAGGAGGCATGGCAGCTGCTATGGAAGGCTTTGACCCGGTGGCCACTACCATTGGCTCTGCAGACTGGCTAGTGGAGCTAGTGGCTTGACCCTTGTCTTTAGGATTGTCCGCTCCTTGGAGGTGATACCATAAGAAAGGGTTTTTATCCTTCACCTACATATCAAAGTTCCTCTTCGCTACCCCTGAGTGTTGGAAATACACTGTTAGGAAGTTGGGGAAGGGATAAGATCTTTCTTCTTTGCCGTCCGCCTTGGAGATGTGGTAGGACATCACGTTCCCCACATTGATCGGATAGCTTGCCATGATGAAAGCTATCAATACTGTCCAGGTGATTGGGAGGACATTCTCATGCTGGCAAGGATTAAGCCGGCTGCACACGAATCTTTGCCACCCTTTGGCTTTAAAGTTAAGGGTGGATCTGAATATTGAATCTCCAGTTGTGAGCCATGCAGGTGTTGGCCCCGGAATAGCAAGAATCTCAGTTAGCCATGGTAGAGCTTCTTCACCCAAGACTAGCTTCTTTAGGTACTGCACTGCCTCAACCTCCTCAAATCCGGCATAATCGTTCAGTGTATGGCCATCAAACTTGATTTTTAAGTCCCGGACCTTCGTCACCTTGGTATTCTTTTTAATGTGGGAAACATTTTCAAAAAAATCCTTGATGAGGCATTTATTGGTATCTACCACCAGTCCGGTGAAATATTTCCATCCTTTTCTCTCCTCAAACTGCTTTAGGACATTTGGATTGTGCGGGAGTTGGTCTTTGGTTATGAATTGTCTCTCAAGAGTGAGTGGCCTTTGGGGCCATTATTCCCGAAACTTGGCATACATCTTCTCACTCACAAATCTATCAGCCCACACCTCAGGCCTCCTTGACCTAGCCAGACCTCCCATAATTGTGTCACCCCGTCTCCCGTCATTCGGGACCTCATCATCATCATCTACATTTATTGGGGTATGTGTAGTGGCAGGTGTTCTAGTAGGTGGGGAAGATGGTTATGATGCCTGACAACCTCTCACTGAGCCATCAGACGAACCAGAGGAGGAGGTAGGTTCATTTACTACGCGGAATAGTTGTGATTGTGCCCCCGGTTGAGGTTGTACATATTCACGCTCAGAAGTCTCCCAGTATGGGAGGTATTCACTAGTGTCCGAGGAGTCCGGTGGAGGTCTAATGAGGGAAGCCTTTTTGTGCATGACCTTCTGGATTGAGAATGGCAAGTTTTGTTTCCAATTACCCCGGCCTCAGGAGGATTCTGCCCTCCCTTTTGAAGTGTCACCTCTACCATGAGAACGCACGATTGTCTGAAACACACAAGTAATGAAATCAGTTAGAATTGGGGTTCAACATGTGTTAATAACAGTTGAAATGAAGGTTAGTTCTTCTCAGAACAGGCAACGAGGACCGCACAAAAGTGAGTGCGGCCGCGTACTACCCTTCATGGACGGCAAAAAATTTAACATGGCCTCAGAATGCTTATTGCGGACCGCACAGAAATGAGTGCGGCCGCGAAGATACCAGGCTCATACTACTGGTTTACTAAAGTTAATCAACCGCGGATCGCACAAAATTATGTGCTTCTGCATAATACCCACCGCGAACCGCACAATTTTGAGTGCAGCTGCATAACCATTTTGGTGGGTCTCAGAAATTCAACTGTGTGGACCTCACAAAATTGAGTGCGGCCACGAAAAACCAACCACGGACCACACTAAAGTGAGTGTGGCTGCACAATCTAAGCAATTAAGAGTGCATTGGAACTAGGGTATCGCATACCGCACAATTTTGTACGCGGCCGCATACCCTATCGCAGACCGCACAATAATGTCTGCGACCGCTAAATTTAAAATATATCGGAACTTATGAACACTTAATACTAGGGTTTTCACTAATTATCTAAGATTAATGGAAATTAAGCATGAAAAGCTGCTAACCCCAGCCCTCATTATGCATTCAAACACGACCCACATACTTCTAAGCAAGAATTTAGCATCATTTTGACATTTTGGCATGAATCTAACCCTAACTATAAAATAAAACTATAACTAAGAGAAAAAGAAAAGAAAAAGATGAAATTAATTCATTGAAATGAACATACCAGTAGTGAAAAGTAGTAGGAAATCAACACTTGATAAAAATGGGATGAGATTGAAAGCAAGAAAAAGGGCACAGTGCTTTAGGCTTGTTTGAGATGCCAGAGTGACCGACTTACCTGAGTACGACCACGAAATTTTGGTGCGGTCTGCACTCTTTACCTTTTGCAGCTCAGTATCTGCCTCAATAACACGGTCCGCAAAAAATGGCTGTGGCCGCATAATTTGTGCGGACCGTGAACTTTTGACCGCGGCCGTGAATCCTTAAGAGAATTTTCAGGCCAAACTTCAGAGAGATGGCATAATTCTGGTGCGGTCCGCACAATTTCTTCACTTAAAAAAATTTATTCCTTGTCAAGTTCTACAATGCACAACCAATTCCCATGCACACTTCACAACCAGTTAATCCAAAACAATGCCTAATCAAAAGAATATTAAAAAACACATGGGTTGCCTCCCAAGAAGCGCCCGATTCAACGTCACGACACGAAGCATGTTACAATCGTTCATTTGAAATGGATAAATGCCACAACCTGGCCATCATCAACCTTGCCGAGGTAGTGCTTCACCCGGTGCCCATTGACTCTAAAGGTCTCACCATTCTTGTTTTTCCAATCAAGATCACCAAAAGGAGTCACATGTACCACTTCAAAAGGACCACTCCACTTTGACTTTAGCTTTCCCGGAAACATCCGTAACAAAGAGTTGAATAGAAGAACAAGGTCACCTTATTTGAATTCTTTGTTCCTGATATACTTATAATGTAGGTACTTCATTTTGTCCTTATACAAGGACCAACTGGAGTAAGCATGGAACCAGAACTTATCAAGTTCATTCAATTGTTCTACCCGAATATTGGCAGCTACATCCCACTCAAGGTTCAATTTCTTCAATGCCCACATGGCCTTGTGCTCTAATTCTACTGGAAGATGACATGCTTTCCTGAATACAAATTAATACAGAGACATACCAATTGGAGTCTTGTAAGCTGTTCTATAGGCCCATAAACCATCGCCAAGCTTCCTTGACCAATCAGTCCGATTTGCATTGACAGTCTTGGATAGAATGATCTTGATCTCCCTGTTGGACTCTTCAACATGTCCAATTGCTTGGGGCTGATAGGGTATTGACACCTTATGAGTGACACCATACTTGGATAGTAAAGTGTCAAAGGTTTTGTTGCAAAAATGAGAACCCCCATCACTAATGATGGCCCTTGGGGTGCAGAACCTTGTGAATATGTTTTTCTTTATGAAAACCACCACACTCCGTGCTTCATTGTTGGTCAAAAACACAATTTTAACCCATTTGGAAATGTAATCCACAACAACAAGAGTAAAGGTGTTCCCACATGAACTCACAAATGGACCCATAAAGTCGATACCCCACACGTCGAAAATATCAATCTCGATGATGGTGGTGAGAGGCATCTCATTCTTCTTGGATATCCCACCGGCCCTTTGGAAATCATCACAATGACTAACGAGCTTGCTAGCATCTTTGTACAAGGTAGGCCAATAGAATCCACAACTTAGGACCTTTATAACAGTTCTCGCCCCACCATGGTGACCACCATAGGGTGAGGAATGGCAAGCTTCAAGAATACCCAATTGCTCCTTCTCTAGAACACATCTCTAGCTAACACCATCAGTGCAAATTTTGAAAAGATATGGCTCATCCCAATAATAATTCAAACAGTCCCGTTTGAGCTTCTTCCTTTGGTTTGAAGAGAAATCATTAGGGACAACGCCAGTCACAAGAAAGTTGGCCACATCGGCAAACCAAGGAATCCCGGTCAAATATATGGAGAGGAGTTTTCCATCCGGAAACGAATCATTGATCTCAAGGACATCATGGGGCCTCCCCTCCTCAAGAATCGGGACAAGTGGTCCGCCACTTGATTCTCACACCCTTTGCGGTCTATAATTTCAAGATCATATTCTTGTAGAAGAAGTACTCACTGCATCAACCTAGACTTAGAGTCCTTTTTACTCATCAAATAACAAAGTTCCACGTGATCGATGTGCACAATCACTTTGGTACCCATGAGGTATGGGTGGAACTTTTCCATAGCAAAGATAATGGCTACTAGCTCTTTCTCGGTCACCGTATAGTTGATTTGGGCGTCGTTCATGGTCTTAGTTGCATAATAGACCGGATGGAATATTTTGTTGACACCTTGACCAAATACAACTCCTACAATAGAGAAATCATCCATGGAAACCTCGAGGAATTCCTCCACCATATCCGTGAATATTGCCATCATACACCGCTGAAAAGTAGACGTTGCATTACATAAACCAAACGGCATCCTCGAGAATGAAAATGTGCCATACATACAAGTAAAAGTGGGTTTCTCATGGTCTTCATGTGCAATAAGAATATGGTTATATCCAGAATACCCATCCAAGAAGCAATAATAAGCACATCTGGCAAGCTTATCCAACATTTGATCAAGAAATGGAAACGAAAAATGGTCTTTTCGTGTCACTTTGTTGAGCTTTCTATAATCCATGCATACCCTCAAAGAGGCGACAGTTCTTGTAGGGATCAATTCATTTTTATCATTTTTTATCACAGTCATGACCCCTTCTTTGGGACACATCGTACTGGTGAAGTCCATGAACTATCCGAAATGGGGTAAACAACCCCTGCATCCAGCCACTTGATGTTATCTTTCTTGACTACCTCTTGCATGACCTCATTCAACCTTCTTTGATGTTCCACGGAGGATTTGGCATCCTCCTCCAATATGATTTTGTGCATGCAAAATGCGGGCCTTATACCCCGAATATCCGCCAATGTCCAACCTATTGCCTTCTTCCTCCATTGGAGAACCGCAAGGGTGGAATCTACCTGCACGTTAGTTAAGCACGAGGAAAGAATAAAAGGTAATGTGGAACAAGGGCCTAAGAACTCATACCTGATGTGTGAAGGCAAGGGCTTCAACTCCAATGTGGGAGGCTCCTCGATTGAGGTCTTTGTTGGTGGAGTCTTCCGGTTCTCAAGGTCCAAGGAATGTTTTCGTGGCCCATATGCATATGATCCCATTCCTTGCAAAGCATGACCCATTCTACCAAGCCTTCCTTCTCATCCTCATCATGGTTTAATAACACAACTTCCAATTGGTCTTCAACATTAACCATAATACTTGTGTCATCAACAATTACTTCGGTCACAAGATCCACGAACGAACACACTTCCTTGCTATTAGGCTGCCTCATTGACTTGCAAACATAGAACACAACTTTTTCATCGCCCACCTGGAAGGTGAGCTCCCCAGCTTTTATGTCAACTAAGGCCTCCCCTGTAGCTAGGAAAGGTCTCCCCAATATGATTAGCACCTTAGAGTCAACCTCACATTCGAGTATCACAAAATATGCGGGAAGTATGAACTTGTCGACCCAAACTAGCACATCATAAATTATCCCTAATAGCCTCGTCATTGTCCGGGGCCGCCATTTGCAACCTCATGGATGTGGGTCTTGATTTCCCAATCCCCAATGTATTGAACATAGAAAAGGGCATCAAATTAATGCTTGCCCCCAAGTCACATAATGTTTTGGCGAAGTCGGCACTACCGATAGTGCATGGGATTGTAAAGGCACTGGGGTCTTCTAGCTTTGGATCCATGGAATGCACAATGGCACTCACTTGATGTGTCATTTTGATTGTCTCACAGTTCACTGATCTCTTCTTTGTTACCAAGTCTTTCATGAACTTGGCATATCCCGGCATTTGTTCTAGGGCTTCAACTAATGGACATTTATGGACAAAATTTTCATCATATCAATGAATTTTTTTAACCGGTCTTCATTATTTTTCTTTTTGAGCCTTTGAGGATATGGTGGAGGAGGTCATGGAAAAGGATCCTTGGATTTGGGCACTACCGGATCCGGTATGTCTATCACGTGTTCCCTAGACGAGTTCACATCATCTTGTGTCTCCCCTACATTTTCATCAATTTCTATCCTCACATCATCATTTGCTTGAACATCATTACTTGGATCATCATCATCTTGCACCAACACATCATCATCATTCACATTCTTTCTTGAGTTTGAGTTATTAGCAACTCCGCCTCTCCCATTTCTTGTAGTCACCGCCATAGGATGACCCGTATTGTTCCCACTCTTCGGGTTCACCACCTTATCACTTGGTAGTCCCTCTTAGGGTGAGTATTTAAGGCTTGAGAAATTTTACCCATTTGTAGTTCCAAGTTGCGGATAGAAGTATTGTGGGAGTTTAGTTGGGCATCGGAGTCGGAGTTTCTTTCCATCAGTTTCTTAAACATGCTTTCTATCCATCCCATCTCATTTTTGGATGAACTAGGACCTTGTGATGGATATAAAGGCAGGTTGTTGGGTTGTTGATACATCGGGAACCTTTGAAAGACCGACCCCTGATTTTCTTGATTATTGTTGTTCCAACCTCCTTTATTCCCATTGCCTTCCCAGTTACTATTATTGTTGCCACCCCAATTACCTTGATTATTTCCTCCCGAATTGCTTTGATTTCCTTGGTTACCCCAATTTTGATTATTGTTCCCCCATTTTATCTGATTGTTGTTGTTGCCACTGTTCCCATTCCCTTGTTGTCCTTGGTTACCCCAATTTTGATTGTTTCCCTGTAAACTCCGCTATTGTCGATTACGAGCATTGCTTCGTTAACCTTGGTAATTATTGACATATTGAACCTCTTCACTTTGATCATCATAAGAGTCATATTGATTGTACCCACTACCACTTTGCTCAAATTGATCCAGAGTGTTTTGAACTTGTTGACCTCGTTATCTTCTCCTGTTGACCATCATATTTACTCCTTCCATGGCATTTACCTGTTTTGGCCTCTGAATCTGTTGATGCTGAGCCTTAGCCAAGTGATTCATGGTGGTTTTCAACTCTGCTATGGCTTTCCCATGATCATGAAGTTCCTTGTGAAGTTGGATAACATTAGGGTCACCTCGAGGAACATTGGCTCTACTTTTCCAAGCTGAAGAGGTGTCTGCCATCTCATCTAATATTTCACATGCTTCAAAGTACGACGTGTTCATGAAGTTACCACCTGATAGTTGATTCACCACACACTGGTCAGTTATGTTGATCCCCTATAAAAGGTTTGCTGGATCATTGCCTCGGTCATATCGTTGTTGGGGAATTCTTTGACCATTGTGTGGTACTGTTCCAAAATATCATGTAACGGTTCATTTGGCTCTTGTTTAAAATCTAGGATCTCATCTCTTAATGTTTCAATATGTCACGGAGAAAAGAACTTTTCTATGAACTTCTCGGCAACTCATCCCAAGTGTTGATGCAATGGTTGGGTAGCCTCTCAAGACAATCTAAAGCCTTCCCTCTTAGAGAATATGGGAAAAGCCTTAAACTCAATGCGTCCTCAGATAGATTTGTCTATGTCGGGATCGAATCCATAGGGAGTTAATTTGTTTGGAATTAGCTTTATATCTAAGCTAAATGCAGGTTTTGCTTCTAATTGCACTTCCACGCATTTGGGTTTGATTTCTACTTCTAACTTTACTCTATTGTATGCAATAATCGAAACTAAGTACAATATTTTTGTTGTTGGTTTTCAAGTGCTTAAAGAGACTAGGGTAGTGACTTCTACCTAGATGGATATCTAGCGGGTATCAAAATTCTAGGGCAAGCTTGATTAGTTGGGATTGTAATATAGATATCACACCCGGGTACTCACTCTATACCTCTCAGTAGTTTGAGTGATTTTTCCCAATTTGGCTTTATCAAGTCCAAATGGGTATTCATGAAATTCAAGTGGTATTAGCTCAAGTCGGGTATTACTATCTCTAGGTTTAACCCTTTATAGGGCTATCAATTTCGTGAGTTCACCCTAATTCTTTGATAGCCTATTTTTCCTAGAATTAGTTCCTCTTTCTCAATTAGAGAATAAGTCATAAAGACATGAATCATTGTTTGCAACCATTAATTCTATAGTTCTAGCAAGAACTAGGCTAAATATCACTAAATCATACACATTCAAGCGCTAAAATCAAATACATGTGTTTATCTACTCATGGAAATAACATAAATTAAAAATGAAATGAAGATAAAATCCATAATACTAGATTAAGAGATGGAAATCTAATGTTAAAAGATGAATCTAGTACAAATTTCCCAAAACAGAATGTTCAGCCGTCTTAGGTTCTCCTACAATACATAACATAACCTAAAAGTGAAAAAAAGTTCTATTTATACTAAGCTAAAATATCTAACAAAAATGCTCCTGCGGAGGTTGTGCGGCCGCATAATTCTGAGTGCGGTCGCACTCTTTCTTTCGCGGCTACATAATTCTGAGTGCGGCTGCACTCTTGCTTTCTTGGCCGCATAATATTGATCGCGGTCTGCAGTCCTTTCTTTTAGATATGGGTTGAGCTGAGCTTTCACGGACCGCATAATTCCAAGTGCGGTCGCTCCAGATTATACGATCGCATAAAAATGATGCGGTCCAGACTTGCTTGTGTGTGGATTGAAATCAACTCTCTCATTCTTCTTGTGGTAGACCACATAATTTGGATCACGGCCGCACAAGGGACTTCCGCGGCCGCATAATTCTGGCGCGGACCACACTTCTCTCTTTTGCTCAAGTTGTAAGCTCTCTGAACCTCAAGCATTGCGGTCCACCTAATTTCAGTCGTGCCAGCAGAGGGAATTTCATCATTTAGCTAAAAATCAACCTCTTTGAATCTCCCTCTTGCGGACCGCGTGATTATAATCGCGGTCGCGTCATGGCTTTTGCGGCCGCATAATATTAGTGTGGGTCGCGCTTCAAATCTCCTCTCCTATTCTTGGGTTTTTTTCAACTTTTGACTCCTTTGTGAGTTCATTATGGCTACTTTGGCTCATTTTGAAAAATTCCCGCAAGCAAGCATATTTCATTAGTTTTCGGGAATACCTTCACGTATTTTTGGCCTAAAATACAAGTAGAAGAGAGCACATAATAGGTTGAAATCCTTATTTATCAGGATGCATGAAGAAGGAGTGGAACTGATGATTGGTACTTAAATCGTCCCCAAAAGAGATAGTTTCAAGTAACTTGGATATATTTCAAGGAAACAGGGAGATTGGTGATGATTTTACTCATCGTATTGGAGTGGGGTGGATGAGATAGAGGCTTGCCTCGAGGGTTTTGTGTGATAAGAATGTGCCACTTGGACGTAAGGGCAAGCTCTATAGAGTTGTGGTTAGACCAATTATGTTGTATGGGATTGAGTGTTGGCCCGTCAAAAAGTCCCATGTCTAGAAGTTGAAAGTATCTGAAATGAGGATGTTGAGATGGTTGTGTGGACATACCACAAAGATTAGGAATGAAGTCATTAGGGACAAGGTAGGCGTGGCATCTGTGGAGGACAAGTTGCGAGAATCAAGGCTGAGATGGTTCGGGCATATGAAGAGGAGAGACATGGATGTTTTGATCAGATGGTTTGAGAGGTTGTCCATGGAAGGTCTGAGGAAGGGAAGGGGTAGGACTAAGAAGTATTGGGGAGAGGTAATTAGGCTATTACCCACGATAGAAAGGTGTGGAGGTCGAGGATTAAGGTTGTAGGTTGACATATAGTAGTGTGTTCCTCCTAGGCTTACCAGTAGAATTTGGACTATTTTTATTATATTATTCATGGTTCTTTACTATTATTTGTTGTTCCATTCGCGTCGTTACCATAATACATTGTTATTACTATCACTTGCTACTTGTTGCTTTATCTCCATTGTTCCTTGAGATGATGGTCTATGAAAAACAACCTCTATATCTCTATAAGATAAGGGTAAGGTCTGCGTACACACTACCGTCCCCAAACCTTATTCATGCGAATACACTATGTTTTTGTTGTTGTTGTTGTTGTTGTAATAATTCTCATCTTGGAAGCTTTAAGTTGAAGAGTTTACCAAGTTTGACTTTTGTGTAATTGACCTTGAATCGGAGTTTTGATGGTTCCGTTATGTCCGGATGATAATTTTGGACTTAGGCGTATGCCCGGGTTTGCATTTGGATTGGTGAGAATTGGCAATTTGAAGGTTTGGATAGTTCATAGGGTTTGACCAAGAGTTGACTTTGATGTTATCGGGTTTTTATTGTTGTTTCGGGAGTTGGAGTAGGTTCATTATCATTTGGAACTTGTGTGCAAAATCTGGGGTGGTTCCGAGTGGTTTAGACATGTTGGGCATAAGTTTGATATTTGAAAGTTTGAAATAGTTCATTGAGCTTGACTTCCGGTACGATTGATAATTTTGATATTGTTATGAGTGATTTGAGGCTTCGACTAGGCCCATATTATATCTTGGGACTTGTTGATATGTTTGAACAAGGACCTGAGGAGCTCGAGTGAGTTCCTGCGTGGTTTCAGACCATTCCTATGTGTTTCGAGAGTACTGATTGATGGTGTTTCTGCATAGTATCGCGGTCACGGAGAGGAATTATGGAACAATTGGATTTTGTTCTATGCGTTAGCGAGGGAAAGATCGTGTTTGTGAAGATTGTTTGCTGGACAAGAGTAGTTTGTTTTACGCATTCGCAGTAAGGGGGACATGATCGTGATTGGTGATTGGGAACTGAGAGCGATGTGCTTTGTGTTCGTAGGATGCGTTTGCGTTCGTGATATCTGAGCGCACTGGTCAATGCATTTGCGAGCAATGTATCGCGTTCGTGGAGTACGCTTCTGGTTAGAAGCATTTTTGTGCTTCGCTAATGCGAGGCTTCATCTGCATTCACGAAGGGTTTACCTGGCTAGTGTTATGATGTACTCTATTTTCTGACTTTGAGTTATTTTATCACATTTTGAGTTAGGGAGGTCAGATTTGGGAGATTTTGGAGAGAATTTTCACAATTGGGTTAAGTACTTTTGACTCCGTTTTGATTATATTCCATAATTTCATCTTCGATTATTAATTTGATGAATCTAAAAGAGAATTTGGGGGGGGGGGGGGAAAAAAAATTTTTTAATTGAATTTTTGAG